>MCJB01047550.1:0-51648 GCA_002018475.1 Nicotiana obtusifolia
CGAGTTCGATCGTTTCCGAGGACGTAAAGTTCATTTTGCAAAATCAAAATGACTAAGTCCGATCTCAAGGCTAAGGCCTACATCGAGCTCGATCGTTTCCAAGGACGTACAGCTTATTTGGCTAAGTCCGATCTCAAGGCTAAGGCCTACGTCGAGTTCGATCGTTTCCGAGGACGTAAAGTTCATTTTGCAAAATCAAAATAACTAAGTCCGATCTCAAGGCTAAGGCCTACATCGAGTTCAATTACACTCGAGGACGTACAGCTTGTTTGGCTGAGTCCGATTTCTAGGCTAAGGCCCGCACCAAGTTGAATTGCACTCAAGGGCATCCGACTTATTTGGCTGGGCTCGATCTTACGGGCTAAGGCCCAAGATCCAGTTCGGTCGTATTCGAGGGCATGCAGGATCGATCATATTATAAGCTTATCCTGGCTTAGTCCGATTTCGAAGAGTAAAGTCGGAAAAATCATCAGAAGATGAAATAATTCAGACAGGATAAAAAGAGGAAAGTATATATATATATATATATATATACATACAAGGGCAAAAATCGCAAAAAGAAATTAAGGAGAGTTTCCTATTCAAGATCATCTTCCTCTTCTCCATCTGGGGATGCCCGTTTCTCAGCTTCGGCTTCAAGTCTCTTCGCCTCTTCGATGTCATCAGTGAGGTTGAAACCTCGAGCTTGCAATTCTTCGAGAACGGAGACGCGGGTCTGGTATAATCGGCCAATATCTTCGATTCCTCACGAGCGGCTTCGGCGTCGGCTTTATATTGAACCACCTCAGCTTTAGAGGTGGCGACCTCTGATTTTACAAACTGCAAATCATTCACCAAGGCTTCTCGATCCATGATGAGCGTATCAACTCGGGACCGAAGATCGTCGACATTCTTGGTCAAAGCCTCCTTTTCCGAAGCCAACTGCTCGACCTGGGCTTTATATACTTTGGCCTCATCTAGCTCTGCTCGAAGACTGTCGGTTCGATCAAGTTGCTGCTCCATCTTTATAGCCATATCATCCTTTTCTTTGCGCACCAAATCCAACTTGGCTCGGAGGGTCGATATCTCCTCTTCAAGTTGCTGACGGTATAATGTCTCCGCTTTTCTTTTTCGAAGAAAAAATTCATGATGAAGCACCGAAGACTACATAAGACCAGAAAGAAAAAGAAACAGTTAGTTAGAGAAATGGCGAAAATTCGAAGGGATTTAAGGGAAGCGGTTACCTTGTTTAAAGCTTGCTGTGCTTCGTTAAACATGCATGCGTCCCCCACCGCATCCATTGCCGCTTGATCTTCTTCGGTTACCAGGCATCGGAGATAACTGGCCACCCCCACGGGCGTAGAGAGGGCCCTCGCATCTTCGGGTATGGCGAATTTCATCACATTCTTCCGATCTAGATCGAGGCTCGGAGCGGGAAACGTGTCGGTCAACTTAAGGTCAACGGATACCTTGCTCGTTTCGGCGGAAGGACTCTTCCTTGGCACGTCGAGCCCGAAGGTATCCGCTGATGGTACATCGTCGAAATAATGGTCGAAAGGACCTCCCAACGCATGACCTTTTCCTGGGGACGGAAGCTTAACGTTCCGAGCTTCATTAAACGACGACTCCGAAAAGGAAGGAGAATACGCCATCTCTTGGGGATCGGGAATTCCTTGCGTTGTCACTCTGACCTCAACAAGGCCCTCTATCTCCGATCCATGAGGAGGGGATTTATCGGCTGCCAGTTCAGGAATTGCCCATGGCAGTTCACGTCTTGATGGATCGATATCATCGCACTCATCGGAACCAGAATCCAACCGAACAATTTTTGGTTTCCGAGCTATGGATTTCTTTCTCTTCTTATTTTTCTCGGCCTCGGCCAGACTGGGGGCTTCTTTCCTTTTCTCCTTCTCCCGCACTGGTGCAGAGGGACGGATCGGAATACCTCTGTCGGGCACCTCCGGCCTCAATTCAGCATCTCTCGACAAGCTTGCAAAGGAAAAGAGAAACCGGTCAGCGACAACGTGACACGCGAAACATCGGAGTCGCAAATTTTACCGTGATTCTTTGCCTCCCACTGGCCTTTTGATATTTCACGCCATGAACGTTCGGAATAGCTCCTCTGGGCCACCAGCTTCCGAACCCACTCTTCCAATTCTTGAATCACGGCCGGCGCTTGAGCAACGGCTGTGTATTGAAAGAAATCCAATTAAGAAGGCAATAGAAGATATTTAAAAAGACAGCTATACACAATAGTGCGCAAACGATCCTTACGATTCATGTTCCACTTCTCAGGGAACGGCAGATCATCGGCAGGAACCAAGTCCGATGTCTTCACTCGTACAAACCGGCTCATCCAGCCCCGGTCTCTATCCTCATCGATGCTCGAAAAAGGGGACTTACTCGCCCTGCGAGTAAGTTTTATTAGCCCCCCTCGGAAAATTCGGGGGCTGTACAAACGCATCAGGTGGTCTAGGGTAAAAGGTTGTCCCTCGGCCTTGCTCGCGAAAAAGCAGAAAAGATGAATTATCCCCCAAACGGAGGGATGAATTTGTCCCAGTGTGACGTTGTACCTTCTGCAGAAGGCTACAACGATGGGGTCTAAGGGCCTGAAGGTGAAAGGATAGGTATACACGTTTAAATAACCCTCTACATGGGTTGTGATCGAATCTTCTGGGGAAGGGATTATCACCTCCTTATCTCTCCAGTTACACTCTGCTTTTACTCTTTCAACGACTTCTTCAGTAATGGAGCTTATATACTTGCTCACCGGCTCGCCCCGACCCGGCGCAGAGGAGGCCTTCTCTACCTTAAATCAAAACCAATAGAACACCCAACTGGAACAAACGCCTTTAAGGGGGGTTCAACTATGGCCTTTTCCATAGCGGCCTGAGCAGCATTTTCTCCCCCCTCGACGGACTGGGAAGGGGAAGATTGTTGAGGCTGAGGGACAACTTTAGATGTCTTCGCCATTAAAGCCAGTAGAAAAGAAGTTGGTGAAAGAGAGGCCAACGAAGTAGGGACTGATAAAAGAGAAGACAATATAGAAGAAGGTAAGAGAGAGGATGGTTAGCGGGGGGAAGATGATAAAAAAGAAGCAACGCAGGTGAGAAAAGTGAAGGAGAAGAAGTTCGAATAGGAGTATTTCATATAGCGGCGGTTCAAAAACCGAGGAAGGGTGGCATTTAATGAAATGGCAGGAGGTTGTCGCGAATCGACCGCTGAAAAGACTTTTCCCTTGACTGGGCGCGTCACTGTGCTGATGTCACCAGACAAAAAAGGACGGTCAAAACTCTTACCTAGTTTTTAGGGAAGCGGCGGCGACTCATCTCGTTCTTTGTCGTTACACATCAAAAAACGAGGGGGCTATCTGTGTGTGGCAAAATCGGGTTTACCCATGAAAGGACGAATCGAGGTCGAACCTCAGCACCGGTCATCCAGCCAGCAATCGAGGTCGAACCTCAGCACCGGTCATCCAGCCAGCAATCGAGGTCGAACCTCAGCACCGGTCATCCAACCAGCAATCGAGGTCACATATTCGATGCCGAGGTCGGAACCATAAGATTGATACCAGGATCGAAGCTACGGTTTCGACAGCAGGGTCGAAACCATAACTCCGATATCGGGCTCGACATTGCAGTCACGGGGTCACGTCAAATCTCGCCTTTGTGATAGCCGATGTGTCCGTTATATCAGCTGTCAACTCGCACTCAAAAGTCAAGAACACTGTTCAAGCTATACCAAACATGCAGAACCCTCACCAAACGTGCAGTACTTTTACCAAACCTGCAGTACTTTTACCAAACGTGCATGGTCTTCACCAAATATGCAAGGACACTGTGATGATTATGAAGAACACTTTATGGGCAGAAGAGCTTTTATCTCCTCTATATATATACTAAGCCTATCAATGTAAACAGGATCTGGAGACAGAAAAAGAAAGCAATATTGATTTTCAAACTTTGTGATTGTTCTTCATCTTCCAAGTATCATATTCTTTGCATTTTATATTTACTCGCTTAGTATCAAATCTTGCCACTTATCTATTTGTTCCCACGCATAAATTCAATTGTTTTACTTCCGATTTTTGGGGTAAACACAACCATCATCTATTATAAATGTATAGTATTTACTCAATAATTATAAAACAACACACAGTCAATAATTATTTTTCTATTAAGTATGCAAACTTGAAACAATAAGTATGAAATAATAGAAGATAAAATATATTCTAAATGAGTTATTATTAATTAATTTTCTTTTTACAAATATTCTAACAAATGACAGCTCCCTATATGTTTTCTATATTAGTTTATTATTGTAAATTATTGGCTCAACATTAGTCATTTTTAAAGCTTATCTTTTCACTTATTAGTTTATTTCATAGGAGCTGCAGGCCAACCTCGTATGATAAAAGTAATTCTTTTACTGGTTTGTTTGGTATTAAGGCATAAAAACAACAATAATATTTATAAGATATTCTTATAAAACTCTAAGGATTTTATTTGGTTGGATTTGGGATCATCAACATACATAATTTTACAAATTTATACATTTTATTTTTGTTACAACTCAAAAACATTATTTAATAATACTTATGTGATTTTATTAAAAATTATTTACTTATTAGCAATAGGAAACACGCGTAAAGCGCGTATCCTAAGACTAGTTACATAAAATATATGTGACACGTATACTTCAAATTGGGGCCCTTAATATTTTGGGGGCCTAAGGCAATGACTTCATTTGCCTTACCCTTAGGCCGCTCGTGCATTTCTCTTGCATACGGTGCTTTAACTTGGTGAAGTACACAAATAAATTTTAAAGGTCTTGAAATTTTGTCCCCGCTTATTTCATAAGCATAATTTCAAGTTTACAAATATTGTTTCACGCTCGTCCAAATAATAATACTTTTAATTTTTGATTTTAAAATTTTACACATAAAACAAGCAGTGGTCAAAAGTTAAAGACCACCCCCAAAAAATCATGTTCATGCAAGTTTTTGGCTTTAACTTAGAGCTCTCGATATAGAAGAAAGTTTCAGTACTATCCTGCGTAAATTTGGACTAGTATATTTGAAAAAGTTTCAAATACCCAAATTATGTATACCGAATGATTAAACAGAATACATGTCATCTCTCTAATTTAATCTGTTATATTTTTGACGGTAATCTTTTGAATTGGTTTTTAATTATCCTAAATCAACTTATCATTCATTGATTATGATGGGAAGATTAAAGTAATAATATATATATATATATATATATATATATATATATATATATATATATATATATATATATATATATAAAAGATCAGTGCACACGAAGGTCTTTAAAGATTTCATTAGTGTTAAGCAAAAGAATAAAGATATATCTTGTGCTGAGAGCTCGACCAGGGTAGTGGTATCATTTTTAGTTGGGACTTCGTGAACCGAAGTCTCTTTCCTTTTCTTTTCGTGAACTAAATACTGCTCCATTCGCTCCCAAATAAGTAATTTTTAGTTTTTTTTTTCCAAAATAAGTATTTTTTTTAGATTTTAAAAATGAATGAATTAATTTTTTTCTACACTGCTCTTGGAGTAAAAAATGTTGGAGTATGTATTAGGAGTGTCTATGTGAAGAGATAGTAACTGTTAATATGGTCAATTTCATTGCTAATTAATGTTAAAAAGTGGATTTCCTAATATGTATGAAAACAATCAAAAAATCATTTATTATGGTCCGGAAGGAGTATAGTTAATAGTATTAATTGTTCATAAATTTGACATACGCATTTCTCATTATGCCGTTTATCCTCTTATGAGATCAACTATAATCCTTATATTACAATCTTCTTTTATGTTGTCGTTTATACATATTTGAGATATAATTAATGAGGATATATGTTTCTTTTCTTTTTCGATTATGAGCCGCTCAACTGAAATTTTATTTATGCATGTGTTTACCCATAAAATAGTACAGTTGAATTTATAGCGTGGTTTATAGACTAACGAATTGACTTGATCCATGAATGATAAAGAAATAGGAACAAAAATAACATTAACGACTCAAATTAAAGAAGATAACAAACATGATTCTGAACTCGGCCTTTCCGAGAGTAAAAGTAAAAGCAATGATAAAACTGTTTGTATCGAGCATAAAATAGTAGATTATATCTTTTGAATGTAGAATATTTTTCATCCCTTCAAATGGTTGCTAATTTTGCTATTTATAGCCCCTACTTAGGGGAACAAGATCCTAAAATCAAGCTCCTCTTGAATGAGAATAAAAACGTCATTGATGGGTTCATAACGACTGGCTTTGAATGCAAATATTCTTTGCAACGGCTGCTCATTAATGCTACCTGATGTCAAACCTTTGAATCTTTATTATTGGCTATGTTCCCTTCAGGATCCATCCCGTACCAGTTATACCCTTCGTACCCGGTGCCAGTTATTTGCTGACTTATCTTTTGGCTGTCTTCGGTTCCACATGTCATTTTGCCATTTGACCACTTGTTATCAATCAATTTCACCCCATACAGATAATCTCCCTACTTTTGGGGTGACACAACTCAGTGTTACCGGGAAGTAGATGAGAATTCTTTTCTTGGCGGGAAAGTTCATGAACGGTCTCTGGCACTTGAAGGGATGCACATCTCCTCGCATCTAATACTCCGAACACGTGTTGCCTTGTGATTCAACAAGTATTTTCGCTGGTTTTTGAGGTAATCAAGACCACGATTTTTGCCGTCTATAACTTCTTTACTTCTTATCATTTTTACTTCTTCACTTTCACTACTTTCATAACCTTTTCTCCCATTCTGAGTTTTCTTAGAACATTCAGCTTTCTCAGCAAGAATCTCTTCACTGATCTTTTACCACCATGTCTTCTTACACTACTAACTTTGGAAACAATGTCTTCTCTTCGGTGGAGGCCCAAAGGAAAGCAAGGCCAAAGAGGTTGACGTTGAGTCTGAACCTCCAACCGTAAACACCATCATACCACTCCATCTTAGTACTGCACCTAATCTCTAAGAGCAAAACGCACCTGTGATTTCCCAAAGCAGCAGGTTTTGGCCAGTTCGTAGGTACCCCTCTGTCACGACATAAAATTTCAACCCGTCATGATGAGCCTAACACACCGGCTAGGCAAGTCAAAACATAACAATAAAGAACCAGAACAACTGGTAAATACGGAATAGCAACAATATAGAAAATAGCATAAGTCTGAAATCTCAATATAGCGAAATACTGCTAATACAATGTAAATCCCTCAGAAACTGATAAATACGGAGTCATGAGCTCTATAACGAAATACAAGTCTGAAACTAAATAATAATACTGTCTGACTTTCGTACCTATGATTAAGCTTGCTTTCCTCGAGTCTCTTGCTTTGTTCCTTATACTGTGATTTCGTACCTATGATTAAGCTTGCTTTCACGGAGTCCCTTGCTTTCTTCTTATACTGGCCAACAATGCAACTTTACTTTGCCTCTCGAAGCTCTATCCAACAAGCAAATCTATTTCTCATAACTGATCCTCACACCTGGATCTGCACAATTAAGTGAAGAATGTAATATGAGTACAATCGATCTAATGTACTCAATGCAACAAGTACAGAACAATAATGTGATCAAGTACAAGGTACTGAAAGGACTATCCCTGTGTGTATGTGTACAATTACTCAAATCTCTGTTCAGTCACTGGTACAACATATAAGATGATATGCAGATAAATCAGCTAGTAAACCGTGAAGTTGCATGTAAAGATGAAATGCAATTCCAAAACAACACTGGCTCAGACTTTCAACCCTTCCACATCCGTACCAAACCACTGATCAAATTTCCTCAAAAACTACGTGTACACCATTAAGAGAGAAACATGAGAGGGTGACCCTACGGGGATAGATCCATATCCACACACTATACAGATAACTCATGTGCTAATAATATCAATAACTAGATCTGCACGGACAACTCACCTGGTGCATAGACAACTTACGTTCCAATAGTATCAACCGCACGGACAACTCACATGCCAATAATCACAATCCGTCCGGCGTGGTAACAGGCTACCATTCCAGCTCATAACACAAAGAGAGCAAATATGCGGGAATATATGTATATGACAAATGATTATCAAGTTTTATACTTCCGGACTGGTATAACTAACATGCTATAGTGCGGGCATGTGCAATGTGTGCTATCACAGCTAGAACAAATAATTTTCATCAAGAAGTAGCAGTTTATCAGGTTCAATTAGAAGAATAACCTCAACAAAATCTCAACTTTGGTACAAATAGCTCATAGAGGGGTACAAATAGGAGAAACATCTCAATTTGAAGCTTAGAAATCATTTCAAGGCGTGTGGTAGCCTAAGAATCGAGAATGGAAATAGTACCCCGGCACACGCATATGGGCTCAACCCCACATATATGCGCCACTCATAGCACGTAGCTATCACAAATAATTCAGGCAACTAGTGCCTCAACCAAGTTTAGATAAGATACTTACCTCAAGCAAGACAAATCACTCTGCTTACAAGCCCTTCCCGCGCGTATCAACCTCCGGACGACTCAAATCTAGCCAAAACAACGCAATACCATCAACCAAAGCCATAGAAGTGATTCCAAAAGACAGAACTAAGATCTTTAACTCAAACTAAAAAGTCAACCCCAGGCTCACACCTCAGAACCCGACAAAATTCATAAATTCCGAACTCCCATTCAATTTCAAGTCCAACCATACCAAAATCATCCAATTCCAACCACAAGAATCCTCAAATTTCACTCTCCAATTACATAGTCCGAAAATCCGCAAATTCTATCTTAAATTCATGAAAATTAAGCGTAATAATCAATGGGTAATGAATATCTAATAAAGTCGAATAAACATCACTTACATCTTCAATTGAGATGAGAAATGCTCCAAAAATTGCCTAAGACCGAGTCCCAAAATTTCAAAATGAGAAGAAAAGCTCAAACCCTCATTTTTAAGAACCTTCCCAGTGATCCCTTTTCTGCCACCCAAATATCCGCTTCTGCGGTCAAACTGCTCATCTGCAGTATCACTAAATTCCCGACCCTCTATTTCTGCGATCGGGCTCTCGCATCTGCGATCCCCCTGCTTCCAACCTTCCTTCGCATCTGCGCTCAAGCTGCAGCTTCCACGGCCTTGCAGGTGCGGTAATACCATCGCAGGTTGCAATTGCAGCAGGTGACAGAAAATTCCAGCCAACTCTCTAAGTGCAATCATGATCCCCAACCATCTGAATCACACCCGAGGCCTCAAGACCCCGACAAAACATACCAACGAGTCTTAAAACACAATACGAACTCGCTTGAAGCCTCAAATCACATCAAAAAATACCAAAACCACAAATCGCACATCGATTCAAGTCTAATAAACAAATGAACTTCTTCTAAAACTAATTCCGAGTCATATCAAACCAACTTCGGTTGACCTTAAAATTTGCACACAAGTCATAAATGACACAACAGGCCTATTCCAACTCCCGAGACCAAAATCCGAACCCGATATCAATAAAGTTAACTCTTAGTCAAACCCCTCAACCTTCCAAACCTTCAACTTTCCAATTTTCGCCAAAATGCACCAAATCAACTTACGGACCTCCAAATACAAATATGAACATACAACTAAGTCCAAAATAATCATATGAAGCTAGCGAAACTATCAAAACTCCATGATGGAGTCGTTTATACAAAAGTCAAACTCCGGTCAACTCTTCCAACTTAAGCTTCCAACCTTGGGACTAAGTATCCCAATTCACTCTGAAACATCCCCGAAACCAGACCAACCACCCCGACAAGTCACATAACCACAAATGAGCATAGAATAAGCAATAAATAGGGGAACGAGGCTAAAATACATAAAACAATCGGTTGGATCATCACACCCTACTTCATTCGTCCTTCTAGCATCCCTGCTGTGAAGGAGGAGTGCAACTACTCCAATGTCGAAATCCTTGCCCCAGACGAGGTAGAACAAGTTACCTAACCAGAGAGGGGCTTATGTATTTCTATACGTATCCCTTTACTTTGGGTCCCTTCACCTTGGGGTCGAGTGAAGGACTTGATCCAATAATCCTGGAATATTGCCATTGGTACCAAGTATGCTTGGTACACGTAGGCCCATCCATCTGGAAAACGGTGGCCTTCCTTCGTGAGTTGTGTATCGAGACCGGGGAAACTCTAATTCTCGGACATATGATGAATCTTTACTCCCTTAAGATTTTTCGTTGGGGAGTGTTAAACTTCAGCAAGCGTGGTGGTCACCACGCTCTTCTCACCAGCGTAGAAGATGCCAATAACCGTGGATGGATGGACGGTTCGTTGTTATTGCTACCAGGGGCATCATCCCGACCATAACTCTAGCTTTCCTCAAATCGTGGAATCTTTTTCGAAAGTCTTTGGATATTCATTTCCTTTCTTCGTAGAAAGATAATTTCTTTCTTTGCTGATTGCTTTACTTCCTTGGTTTCAGCTACTTGCTGGGAACCACCATGGGTCATCTGGACCGATGGGTTCAAACATTTTTAGATATTACAACTCCGAAATCGCGATGGTGGAAAGAAATGGCTCCCAAATACGAGTGGAAAGCTAAGAACCATGGTGAGTAAAATTCCTCTTTCTTTCAATCTTAATAGTTTAGGAACAATTTACTAACCATCTTTGTGTTTGTATAGGACTTCTGTCGTGTTCCCCGATGTCGACGCTCATGATAACCCCGAGGAGGCCGAGAGGGTGTTGCAGAATGCCCTCAACCGAAGCAGCATTCGTTGATCTGCTTGAGCCTCCGGTGAGGATGCCTCCTCTCGGAGTCCCGAGCCCAAAAATAAGAAACCAAAGAGGAAACGTTCCTCTTTGGTTGGGACTCATGAGAAGAGAATAAAGAAATCACCAACCGAGCCGTTCACAGTGATCCTCGATGATGAATAAGAAGCCAATGATGAAGAGGCTTCCATTCAAAGAAGAAAAAGATCTTGATCAGCTCAACCAGATGCTCAGTTGGGGAAGCTCCAAAACCCACTAGCAGAAGAAGTTCGGGCGCTCTAGGAGTAAGTGGACTTGGTTGAGAATGCCGATTCTCGCTTTTCGACCCCCGTTGCCGTCACCGGTCAGAGGAGCTCGGCCCCAAACCTCCTTCTGCCATCAACTTCTGAGCAAGAAACAACTACTACTCCTTCTGCCACAGTTGTTTCTTCTCCGTCCACACTAACAGCTCCTTATCCACCAACACCAGCTGCCCCTTCTTCACTGGCACTGACTGCTTCTCTTCTACCGGCTTCAGTCGAGCAAGTAGGGGATGATTCTCCTCCAGGATCTCCCAACCTCGGGAACTTGGGAAACACGTACTCGACTCCTTCTTATGATCTTCGTTGGAGGCGAAGATCTACTCTTTTGGTTTCGAAAGAGTACCGTATTCTCTCCAAGCTGGTAGAGCTCGCTAATTACCTGAAGCCGCTGGCTTCAGCAAAGGACTGGAAGAAGATGGACTCCCTTTCTGGGGAGTGCCTAATAAAGAACATCATGAATTGCTCGGTGCAGGTAACAATCTCACCTTTTCTTACCTTCTTTCCATTTATGCTTCGAAGTAATAATCTTAGTCTCATCCCTTTTAGGCCAACTTTCTTGCTTCCGAGGGCCTACAAAGGTTGATCCTAGATAAAGAAGAACTTATTTCCGAGTGGGATCAACTTTTTTTTGAAAGAAATCAGATCGCAGAATGCCTCCCAGTGATGGAGGCAAAAATTGCACAGATGACCGAGCTTGAGGCTCGGTTACAGCAAACTGAGCAAGATAACATGGCCCATTTCCAAGAAGCTGCCCAATTGCATGAAGATCTTAGAGAGGCTAAGTGGGTCGAACTTCTGGATGTTGTAACCGCCGCAGCTGAGCGCGTGTCTGCCTGTGAGGAACAAGTTAATAACTTGAAGGCCAACTTATGCTCCAAACCGAGGAGGCCAATGCTGCTGAGGAGATGAGGGCCAAAATGGAAGAGAGGCTCAAGAGAGTTATGGAGCAAAACCGGCTTCACTCAACCACCAATGTTGATATTGATTCCCGACTCAGCGTAATGAACGCAAAAAAATAAGAGATCCAGGCTAAAATTGACAAGCTCTTATCAAAACTCCAGGACCAAGAAGATTTCCTCGTCTTTAGGAAGACCTATGCCATGTATCATATAAAGAGAAAGACTTTGGAGTGGGCCAAAGGAGGCATTGCTAGCATTGATGATTGCATTGCCAAGGCTCGGGAACTAGAGTTAATTGCTCGTGAGAATTTTTCTGCTCGGCCAGCTGCAACTGACTCCTCGAATACTAGTTCTGAGTATTTGGGAACCGACGGGGAGACCGAAGAGGATGAAGTCTCCGAACCGACAGCGGAACAACCTTCTTCCACCAAGGAGAATGAAGACCCTTCTCTCCTTTCAGGTTCTGGCAGCAAAGAATAATGTATAAATTTTTTCTTTATCTCTTGTAATTATTCCAAAACGTTTTTACTATAAAAGAACTTTTTGCTTAAGTGTTGTGCAAAAATATCCTCTTTATGTTGATTGATAAAGCTTCGGGAACGTCTTTGCATCCGATAGCTTTTGATTCCGGGCATAAGCACTTCCAAAACCTACCATTTACTATGAAGAGAGGGCCCTTATGTTTTCTGTGATCTTAAGGAAGACGTCTCTTGTTCATTACGGCACTAACATTTGGAGTTTTTGTTAACTCTCAAATAAAAAAAAATAAAATGACTTATCATGCGGTCAAGAAATAGGATAAAAACAAAAGGACTTTGATTTATTCCTTCTATCCTCACCATAAACATTCATCTGCTTAAGTAAATAAAGATGCCAGTACATGTGGCTAACTTGTACAACTTATTTCAACGGAGTTGATCATGCACCCCCGGTCTCGATTAAGACATTGATCCCAGTTCTAATAGTCCGCAATTTCGGTGGCACTCTTGGTGCCGTAACATGTATTATTCTCCCCCCACCCCCAATGTTCAAATGCTAAGTATGAGGATTCGGCCACTAGAACTCTTGCATTCATCGAAGGCCCTTCCCTTCATTTTATACTTTAAACTACCGCCTCATCAGTGGAGACAACTTGTGAATGGTTAAATAATCTGTTTGAGTTTTGGGAGGCAAGACTTGCTGTCGAACCAAAGATTATTTGACCATCCACAAGCTTTTTGCCACACGTGCTCATGGTCGTCGATCCCATCTGCAGGGGGAACTGCTAGTGCCTTGATATCAAAGGTAAAAGGTCTTACCTTCGCCGATGATCTTTCCTTTGTAGTATGCTTTGCGTCGCTGCCTCGTTAATAACCTTGCCAGAAAATCCAAATGGGATAAAAACTAGACGAAGGGAAAAAGAGTGCAGTACATACTTTCAGTACCAGCAAGGATCTTTAGCAATAATACCTTTTGAGGTGAGTCACGTTCCAGTTGCTCGACAGTTTGACTCCAACCTAATTTTCGAGTTCATACTAGCCTTTACTGGTTATTGCTGAGATCCGGTAAGGTCCTTCCCATATTGGTCCCAATTTTCCAGCGTTGACTTCTTGAGTGCTTTGAGTAACTTTCCTTAGATCCAGGTCTCCAACTTTAAAATATCGTAGTTTTGCCTTGCAATTGCAATACCTTTCCATTCTTTGCTTTTGTGCTAGCATCCTCACATATGCCAGATCCTAGTGTTCTTCAAGCAAGTCTAGCCTCACCAGCAACGCTTCATTGTTTGCTTCTTCATTTGCTCGGGAAAACCTCAAGGTTAGTTCTCCCACTTCCACTGGTATCAGAGCCTCCGAGTAGTATACAAGCGAAAAGGGTGTTTCACCCGTGCTCGACTTCTCCATGGTCCGATATGCCCATAAAACACCCGGTAATTCATCCGGCCACTTTTCCTTAGCATTTTCTAGATTCTTTTTAAGGTTTTGAATAATTACCTTGTTGGTTGACTTTGCCTGCCCGTTAGCGCTCGGGTGGTATGGTGAAGAAGTAATTCGTTTGATGTTTAACCTTTCTAAGAACTTTTTGAATTTTGAACCTACGAACTGTGACACGTTACAATTAATCTCCTTTGGTATTCCAAATCGACAGATTATGTGGTCCCATATGAAGTCAATCACTTCTCATTCTCCGATCTTTTAGTAAGGACATGCTTCAATCTATTTAGTGAAATAATCAGTTAAAACTAAAATGAATCTTACCTTCCCGGGCCCGGTGGCAAAGGACCAATTATGTCCATCCCCCATTTCATGAATGGCCACGGGGACACCACAAAATGCAAAAGCTCTGCTGGTTGATGCACTAACTATGCATGAATTTGACATTTGTCGCACTTTTGTACGAATGCCTTCGCATCCTGTTCCATCCGAGGCCAATAATAGCCAGCTCTGACTAACTTGAGAACTAACGAGTCTACCCTGGAGTGATTTCCGTAGACTCTTTCATGGATTTCTCTCATCACGTAATCCACCTCCGAGGCCCTTGGACACCGAATCAGTGGTCCTTGGAATGATCACCTATACAACTGTCTATCAACAAGACAATTGCGAGCTGCTTTTGTTCATAGTGCCCGGGAAACTTTTGGGTCTTTGGGTAATTTATCATGTTTGAGATATTTAATGAACACGTTCCTCCAGTCCCAATTTAAGTTGTTGAATTTACTTCACAATAACCATCTACATCCAACACTGAATGCAACACCCTTTCATCTCCGCGGATAACCCCAAATAAGCCAATGCATATGCTTCTACATTTTCCTTCCTCGGAGTGTGGACAATTGAGCATTCTCTGAACCGGCGTAAGTAATGCTTGATCTTTGTTCAAAAACTGTTTCATGCGCTCCTCTTTTTTGTCGAAAATGCATACACTTGGTTTACCACTAGCTAGGAGTTGCATTTTATCTCGATGACCTGGGAACCTAGTCCCTAAGCTAGTTCAAGTCCTGTAATCAAAGCCCCGTACTTGACGTCATTGTTAGTTAACGGTAGAATTCTAATGGACTGTCTTAAGGTCTCCCCCGAAGGGGTGACTAGATCCCTTTGCATTGGAGGCTCCATCCGTAAACAAGGTCCAAACTCCCGAGTATCCGCTCCTGATAATAATCTACTAACGTAATATATAAGAAATTGCGACCTTCTTCTTCTTGGACCAAAACGGCACTCACCCCTACTTCTGATACCGCTAAATAAATTAGCAGCTATTCACCTTCCCTTGGTTTTGACAACGACGGAGGGCTGGATAGGTACCTTTTTAGGTCATTTAATGCCTTCTGGCATTCCGGAGTCCACACAGAGTCTTTCTTCTTTTTCAAAAGTGAGAAAAAGTGGTGGCACTTTTCCGAGGACCTTGAGATGAATCTGGGACCGTGAGTACCATGAAATTTACACCATAGATTAGGATCCCTTTGGTTGGGGTTCGATCAGATTGGTTTCAGATATCGTGCTTCTTTGATATTCCTCATTGCTGACACCAGTTCTACTAGGCTGGTGTTAAAGTTGTAATTAGATAGCCTGGGATATACATAAATATGGGATCCTGGCACCTCCTTCTCTTGCAACGATATGTTATTCCGGCCACGATCCGTCTTTCTGTCGGGAGCAAACCTATCCGACAACTGAAAATCCTTTACTGCTATGCCCATCTGCCTTCTCGTACTGTAGAAAACGACCCTTGAAAGACCTCCGATCTGCATCAAAGTCACTTTTAAACTTATCCTAATTTTATCGCGACCCCGTCCCCTGAATGACACCAAAGAACCAAGTTGATCGTCCTTTATCCTTATTTTCGACTTGTAGCGATTATCGACATCTGCCCATGTGGTTGCTTGGAACTCGAGCAAGCTCTTCTTCTATTTTCAGGAGCATAGGAACTTAGTGGAATTAGACCCTTCGTGAATGCCTCTGCTGCCCACTCATCAGGAACCGCTAGTAGCAGCATTCTTTCCTTCTAGAACCGCATTACGAATTCCCATAGCAGCTCGAATTCTCCTTGTGAAACTCTGAATATATATGCCTTTCTGGCCTGGACCTTTTTTGCTTCAACGTGGACTTTAATGAATGAATTTGTAAGTATTTCAAAAGAATTGATTTGGATGTTCTGGTAAGAGGGAATACCATGTCAGGGCCCCCTTCGTGAGGGTTTCGCCAAAACCTTTTCAACAAAATCGACTCGATCTCGTGCTGAGCCAAGTCATTTCATTTCACTGCCGTGGTGTAGGTCGTGCTGTGCTCTTGTGGATCCGACGTCCTATCATACTTTGGTATATATGGAATTTTGAGCCTCTTTGTGATCAAATCTAGTGTCGCACTCGATTTAAACGACAACTGGGCATACTCTTTTGAGTCTGGACCTTTTAACACTGGAGGTGCGCCTGGAATCTATTCCATTCGTGCATCAAAACTCCTTTGCTTTCTGGTCCATTCTTTCATTCATCCCTCTCATGAATCTCATGAGCTCGGTTTTAAAAGGATCATTCAAGTTGTTGTTCCCAGATCTGGTTCCGGTCCCCCCGGCTTCATCGAAACCGACTTCATCTGTTGGAGTGTTGTTATTAGTTCTTTGAGTCGTCTGATTTGCGAAAACGCTGGGAGGAACTAGAGTTCTTCCGTGGCCGTTATTAGAAGCACCTGACAAAGCTTATTTTAGTTCCGTTATCACCCGATCTTACCTTGAGAGGTGATTCATGATTACTCTTTGCTGTTCTCTCAGCAGTTTGATCGTTTCAACAACGTGTTCATCCCCGCATCATCAGATGTTAGGCCCCTTACATGCCGTGGTACTGACCTTCACAAACCGGGGTTGTTTCATCCCCTTCATTGCGGGTCACTGATTGAGTCATCTTGCTGGGATGCCTCTTCCCGTTCATCATGTGCTCCAACATTATAAGCGTTGTTGACATCGTTAGCTGTCATATTCGATTTTCACTAAGGAAAGAGTCAAAACTTTGTTAGTAACAAATGAATGGACCAAAGTAATTATGCAGTTGTCTATGCCTTACGATGGGCTTGTGTGGTTTATAGACAAATGAATTTACTTGATCCAAAAATGATAAAGAAATAACAACAAAAATGAGATTAATGGTTGAAATTAAAGTAGATAACAAGCCTGATTCTGAGCTCGGTCTTTCTGAGAGCAATAGTAAAAGCAATGATGAAACTATTTAGATCGAGCATAAAACCATAGTATATATCTTTTGTGTGCAGAATATTTTTCATCTGTTACTATGGTTGCTAATCTTGCTATTTATAGTCCCTACTTAGGGGAGACAAGATCCTAAAATCAAGCTCATTTTGAATGAGAATAAAAACGCCATTGATGGGTGCATAACGACTGGCTTTGAATGTAGATATTTTCTGTAAGGGCTGCTCATTAAATGCTACCCGATGCCAAATCTTTGAATCTTTATTATCGGCTAAATTTACTTCAGGATCCATCCCATACCGATTACACAATTCGTATCCGATCGCAATTATTTACTTACTCATCTTTTACCCGTCTTCGATTCCATGTGTCATCTTATCAATTGAACTCTTGTTATCAACCAATTTCACCCATACAGCATGCATGTCCACCAAGTTACCAACCGAGCATAGAAAAACGCTATCGATCAACTAATGGAGAAAGAAGATAAAGGTAAATTAATTTGGATTACTATAATGAGTATGAAAGATTGGATTGAAAGAAAGACACTTCAACTGTTCTCCGATGTTCGTTAGATCTGGTTAGTCAAAACTAGCCAAAGGTATGAAGGATAGATTAACTCATAATTCTATTGAAAAGATCTCCCCCTTCTCAATTTATGTGATTGGTTAAACGTGAGCACATAGTTTAAAAAGAATAAAGATTTTTATATCTTATAGTCCAAAGTAAATCATATATATTTGTGTTGTTATAAATCTCATTAAGAGTAGCATGAGCATTTAGAGTTTAAGTTATTATTAAATATAAAAAGATATCAGTCCTTTTGAAATTGACTAAAAAAAAAGAGTGTCACATAAATTAAAATTGAAAGAGTATTAATTCATGTATATTAAGAACAATCTAGCTGTTATGTTATAGTCAATTCAATTTAACTATATTAAGAACAATCTAGTTGTTATGTTACGTTAAAAGCAATTAAATTATACTCCCTCTATTTACTTTTACTTGTCCACTATGGACCTTGAAAACCCCTTAAAAAATAATAAATGAAGTGCCTAATTTACCATAATATTCATATTAATTAATGTATATTTATAATGTATTTGAAAAAATAATTTAAATAAGTAATTAATACTGTAGGTATAACAAGAAAAAAGAAATTGTCTTCTTTTGATATGTTAAAAGTGAAAATTTAATTTTAAAATATTGGATAAGCAAAAGGGAACGAAGTGAGTATCCAATAACACTTTACATGCATGTTCGAGCAGGACAGCACGTGTGAACTGATTATACAAAATTATATTTAAGCTTTATTCAGTTCTTAAAGCTGAAAGATTCCTAACAAGAAGGTAGAAGGAATATTTACATATAAAGAGTTTGCTCTTACAATCGGCCCTTTAATGCTTCAAAAAAAGTGCAACCAAGCCTTTTATTTCTGCTTCCTCCTATTTTTATTACGCCGTTCAGATTCCTTTCACACCTTCCAAAATTAATAGAACTTGTAAAGGCTTTCCGACTATACAGGCTTTTGACATAATCCAGCTCTCCCTAAAAGGTTAAGTAAAAATTGTAAAGTAAGTACTCTCTTTTTTTATTCTCCCTTTTCTATCTTTCTTTCTTTTCTCCTTTCTTCCTCCTTTTATAATTTCATTTTTTTTTTCATATTCACCTTTTGGCTCATTTCTTTTTATTTTTTATATTTTTATGTTTTTTTATATCAATGAAAAATAATTGAAATAGTACTCGATCTTTGTTATTTTCTCTATATCAATTACTAGAAAATAATTTATACAATTTTTTAATAATTTCTTTTGAATTATTGCTAATATTTCTAGCATATAGTAAAACAAAATAATGTATCAATATCATAAAATGGCATATTAGTGTCTAAGATAATAGTATACTCAAACAATATATAAATATATCAAATAAGTATATTACTATTTTATGTGTACTTCTACCCCTACTTTTCGTGCAAAGAATAATACTTTCATGAAACTCCATGAAATAACTCGTTTAAGATTTTTTTTTCCAAGAAAGTATGAGAACTCCGTTGGAAAATTGCAAAAGGACCCAATGAAAAACTCTAGAAAATTAAAAACTTATCAAATTATAGCATTATACTGTATACTTACTAAATTATACACTGTAACAGTATATTGTTGAATTAAATATTATATACAAAATAATATACATTACATCATTTTTGTAGACAATACAAATTGTTCTCTTGGCTAGTTTAACTCAATTTCAGCTCAAGTTTTTAAAATCTACTCCAAAGGGTCCACCAAAGTAATTCAAACTTTAGCCACAACTTTTAATAAACATTTCAAACAAACCCAGTTAGAATCTGATAAAAGCAAACGACAAACTCAACAAACCCAATATATGAGTTTCAATCTTCCAAGTCCTTCAATGATGGATTTGATTTTTTTCACAATAGAATCTCCAAAAATCAGTATTAACACCATATGTAGTCTATGTATCAAAGAACAACACTCAGTAAATTTTAACACCAAAAGTACACTTCAAACACACATGAAAATTCAAATATGAAATTTTGAACTGTTGTAACAAGGATTACAACAATATTAATAAAAATAAACTTGCTTCACCTAAAGGCACATAGAAAAAACGTTTCATGAAAATTGTTGGAGTCTTTTCCATGAGCAAATGGAAGAATAAATGACAACTCAATCTCCGGGATTCACCTAAGCCACACAACAAGTAACATTCAAGAATGTTGCTCTTCTATTCTTGAATATATGATTTCACCATTTAATCAATGTCTCTTAAAATATTTTAAGGAAAGAATAGTTTTTGAATTTCTTGTATTTTTCCAAAGAAAATCACCCATATTAATAAACCAAAGTGTCACGACCCCGAATTCCCACCTTAGAATGTTGTGATGGCACCTAGTCTCTAAGACTAGATAAGCCTAACATACAAGAGAAACTAACAGAAATAATGACTAAGAATAATAAATTAACTGATAAATCTCTTGATATCATTAATATTGAATAACAATCACCAAATCTCCCCAAAAGCGGTAAAACTGAATCATAAGCTGTAAGAAGTACACTAGAAGTCTCAAAATATAATATTGTTTGATGTGAAAATAAATACAGTCAGACCTCTCTATAAAAACATTCCCATATAAAAATACTTCACTATAAAAGCCAAGTTCTTTTAGGAATCAATTTTTATGTTATGTTATAATATATGTTCTCTATAACAGCACTTCGCTATAACATTCAAAAATATTCGGAACAAACGAGGCTGTTATAGAAATATTTGACTGTAGTAGAAAAGACAGAAGTCGAAGGTGACTTTGAGGCCTGCTGGCGTCAGGTAGGTATACCTTGAAGTCTCCGGAATATCAAGTCCAATCACTGGCGTCCGGCATGAGCTGAGGTACCTGGATCTGCATAAAAATATGTAGAAACGTAGCATGAGTATACCACAACGTACCCAATAAGTATCAAGCCTAACCTTGGTAGAGTAGTGACGAGGCCAAGGTCAAGACACCCACCAGATAAAAGAAAATCTAAACAGAATATGATATAATCTAATAACGAAAAACAAAGAAATAAATGACGACATAGCAGTACAATGATGTAAGGCTAACAGTGGATATTCAAGCAATAAATGACAATAGAATGAGCATATGATAAGAACAACAAGTAATCAAATACAGTATAATACAAGTAAACAATGAAAGAATAACAATAACCATTAAAAAGCTTTTTCAACATAGAATGTACAACAAGAATCACAACCGAGGCACCACACCTCATATCCACATTTCACAATTTAAAATCACAATCTTCCTTATATCGCCGTGTGAGCCTTGCATTTTTATTTTTAAAATCATTTTTTCTGAAATAGCTACACGTGCTTTAACCCCCTTATCTCACCGCGTAGCTTCAAGTAATTCCTTTACTAGAAACACGCGTATCAATCCCACCTTATCTCGCCGCATGCACATCAACCCCTATCCATGTACCGCCGCATGCGCATCAATATCACAACACAATAATCAACTCCCAGCACACGTGCTCATATGCCACAATATTGTCAAAATCAACAATACCAATGTTACCACAACACATAGCCCACGACTCAATCACAATGTGTATAGCTTTCACACCTATAACTTCAATAACTCAACAATGAAGGTATTCTCGTGAAAATGGCAACTTCCAAATTCAAGTGCATAACATAAGTTTAACAATGAAAGAGATAGCATGAAATAACACTTACATCTAAATTCATGAGAATAAGTCAACAATGAAAAGATATCATATATAACAACTTTAAATAAGGATAAATCGACAATGAAAAAGGTAACATGTAGTGAAAACTTCAAATAAGAATAACTCAACAATAAAAAAGGTAACATGACAACAAAAGAGGTAACAATTTCAATTAAAGCATATAAGTGTAAACTTGACAAGAAAAGATATAACATGATATGGCAACTTCAATTAAATACATGAAAGAAGCCTAAGAGTCTAAACCTGTCAAATACCATAAATAAGCCCGTGTACACACTCGTAACCCCGTGTACACGTCTTCCACATAATTCAATAAATATAATCAACCCAAATCCTAAGGAGTAGTTCCCCCAACAACGTCAGACAAGATACTTATCTAAAACAAGCTAAATCAATCCACTAATAAGCCCTTCCCGCGCAATTCCAACCACAGATGGCTCCAATCTAGTCAAATTAACTTAATATCATAAATAAAAGCCATAGGAAGCAACTTCGGATAATAAAGATTCGATCTTTGATAAAAAATCAAAAAGTCAACCCTGAGCTTGCACCTCGGAACTCGACCAAACTCATAAATTCCGAACACACATTCTGATACGAGTTCAAACATACCACAGTCATCCAATTCCGACCTCAAATCGACCTTCAAATCATCATTTATAAGAGGAACGTTCTTACAAAAACCCGCAATCTCTCCAACCCAAATCACTAATTAAATTATAAAAATAAAGATGAAATCATGAATAACGGACAAATCCGAGTAAATCATACTTACCTCGATCCAAATTGTGAAAGTCCCATTCAAAATCGCCCAAAATCGAGCTCTACAACTCAAATGTGTTAAAATGACCAAACCCTCGAAATAGAGTACTATATAATCTGCCCAGGTATTATACATCGTGATCGCGGAAATAGACTCGCGATCGCGAAGAACAGAATTGCCTAGCTGCCAGAACCTCTTACGCGAATGCGATTATGGTTGCGAACGCGATGACCATCCAATCAAAACTACGCGATTGCGATCGCGATCTGGACCTCGCAATCGCGAAGAATAAATGCGTGCTATCCCTCAACCTAACTTTCCTTCTACGTGAACGCGACTCCTCGCTCGCGTTTGCAGTGAACAACCTACCTCAAGCTTCGCGAACGCGTCCCTATATTTGCAAATGCGATGCACAAATCCCACCTGCCACCAAATAGAGCTACGCGATCACGACTTCCCCTACGCGATCGCGAAGAAGGAAACCAGATATCAGCTCACAACAATCCAAAACTTAGAGAAATAGTCCGAAACCCATCCGAAATACACCATAGGCCCCGGGACCCCATCCAATCACACAAACCAATCTCAAAACACAACACGAACCTACTCGAGGCCTTATATCACACCAAAACAACATTAAAACTGCGAATCACATCCCAATTCAATCCTAATAAACTAATGAACCTTTCCAAATTCAAAACTTGCGTCGAACAAGCCTAAACAACTTTGAATGACCTCAAATCTTACACGCAAGTCCAAGATAATACAACAGACCTATGCTAACTCCCAGAATAACACTCCAAGCCCGATATCAATAAAGTCAACCCTCGGTTAAACCTTCCAAACCTTCAATTTTTCAACTTTCGCCAAAAGGCACCAAATCAACCTACGGACCTCCGAATCAACATCCGGACATAAGCCTAAGTCCAAAATCACAATACAAAGCTATTTAAACCATCAAAACCTCATTGCGGAGTTGTCTACGCACATGTCAAACTCCGATCAACTTTTACAACTAAAGCGTTCAACCAGGGACTAAGTATTCCAGATCAATCCAAAACTCACCCAAAACCAAACCAATCTCTTTGGAAAGTCGTGTAACCATAAATAAATATAGAAAAGGCTATAAATAGAGGAAAGGGGCTACAATGCTCAAAATAATCGGCTGGGTCGTTACATAAAGACTCTTGAAAGATAAGTTTTTTTTATTTAATGAAGATCATAAATATGTTCATGAATTTGTGAGATCAAGATGTATTTGCTAAAATAAAAGACACGTATATAGTAAATCAAGAATGAATTCACATTCATTAAATTTTAAAAATAAGAGTCTTTTGTTCAAATACATTAATTTATCAAATGCATTATTTCAAATTTATTGAAACACTTATTCCAACGATCCCAACTTGTTTCAAGAAATTTTAAAAAATTTGAGACATTAATCTAGTAACATGCATCAATAATGGTGTCTTTTGGACTTGAACCATTAGCTAGTAAAGGAACTCTAAATCATTGAATACTTGGTGAACATATCTTGAACTAAGCAATTCATTGAATGAAGTAGAAAATTCCTTACGCACATTAGGTGAAATTGAAATCCTTTGACACCTTACGGCCATGTATCCTGAATCCTTTTATCTAAGTGCTTTAAGATTTCCTGTAAAAAATATTATTGAAACGGCCTCCACTTCAAACTTAGAGCGGTAAATTCATCAAGAATTACTTTGTATACTCCGATAAAACAGTTTATAAATCATTAAGAGAAATTAATCTCACCCTCCTTCACAGCAAAGTATCGGTAAATCTATCAAGAGTGTTCCTGCAATCCGCAACCAAAATCGATGTTGTAAATTTATTAAGATAATAAAATTTCACCCTCCTCTATAGTAGGAATATGCACATCTATTACAAATTTTCTGCGAATAGAAATTTTATTAATGTTCTCAACTATTGTAACATTACTTGTTTGTCCCTTTGAACCTAAGATGTTATCATTAGGTAGGGTTCTATAAAGTACAATCAATTTACAACAGGTTTTATTCCCTTCCCTTTACAAGTCTCTACCACCAAATCAGATGGTAGGCTAGCATTACATATTTAGTCGCTTATTACGCTCTAATTCACTGCACTTTATTCGTGTTTGAGCTTTAATTGGTAGTGTTTTGCACTTATTATATGTTTTATGTCTTGTAGGAGTGATTCCAAGCTACATAGATTTTATGGAATGAAGTCGAGTGATTTGAAGCTTTGAAGTCTGAGAAAAAGCCTAAAGGATTAAGTCGGAATCGTGTTCGAGGGTCGAGGACCAAGTCTGGACATCAAAAATTGAAGTTTGGTCTGTACTCTGAGAATTCCCCACTGCCGCGGCGCGTGAGGTTCCGCGCTTGTGACCTTCTCTCCTTCCTGTCAGAACTAGCTCTATGAATTTCCCCACTAATGCCCCACATGGCGGGTCTCCCCAAGCGGCGCGCCTGTGTATTTTTTTATAGAGTAATTTTCCAATTTCGGCTAGGAGAAGGTGATTTCGTTTGGGCCCCACCTAATTGGTATAAATACATAAAAAAAATATTGGGCTTTGGAAACATATTCGACCTAAGGAGGCTAAGGAGGAGTTGGAAGAACACGAGCACAAGGATTTCATCATTCCTTCCTCATTCAAGAGCCGAGTTTGGATTAAATTTATGTTTTCCTATGCTTTAATTTTATTTGCGATGAATTGCTCCATATCTATGGAGTAGTTCTCTTTAGGGTTTGATGGATTTGGTGTATTGATTTGGATTATAACTCTAATTTTAGATTCTTAGTTAATTTTAGTTAAAAATCATATAGATCTCAACTGTTGATCATCTTGGATAGTAACCAAGCTAGAAACTACGAGAATACTGCTTAAATCTAATCCCTGTGGATACAATATTATACTATACTATATTTGATTAGCGAGCATAATTTAGATGTGTGTTTCGAGGTCGTCAAATTTTGGCGCCGTTGCCGAGGATTGGAAATCAATAGTTTTTGAAATAGTGTATAGTGCTAATTTAGGAATTATTTCTTTTTATTTTTATTTTTCTCTCTTTACGTTGGGTGTTCTTTGACTGTTCGCAGGTTACAGGTTAAGATTAGTGCATAACTCGAACTTCTGCAAAGGAAGTGCTACCATACGAGCCCAAGATAGAAAAACAACTGCGAAAGCTGAGGAAGGAAAGAGATCTCTCCGAGACATCAGAAAAGGTTGCGCAATCCTCAACCAAAGATATGGCTAGAATCAGTGATGATAATGTAGATTTGGCTACAAGAGAAGCAGCCCAACGACGAGAACAAGCTGCACGGGATGCTGAGGAAGCGCTATGAGAGATGCTCAAATGATCTATGAAGAAGAGAGGGGTCGGAGAATTGCTCAAAATCAGCCCTTGGCTGCAGACTAGTTCAGAAAAATAGCTCCCACGCCTAGGAGATCACTTGGCGATTATGCTAGACCAGTTTACAATCAAGGATTGCCAAGTATTAGACCACCTCCAATTGAAGCAAACAATTTCGAGTTGAAACAAGGGTTTCTTCAAACCCTTCAGAATTTTTCGTGTCTTCAGTGGAAGCCAAACAAAGATCCAAATACACATCTAATAGACTTCGAGGAGATTATCAACACCTTTCAATACAATGGGGTGTCACAAGATGCATTGTACTTAAGGGCATTTCTCTTTTCTCTTAAAGATGATGCAAAGCAGTGGCTTTGAAGCTTGCCTATGGATTGATTAGAATATGGGAGGAGATGACCAAAAAATTCCTTGATAAATATTTCTCCTCAGCTAAGATAGGAAAGTTGAGAAGAGAAATCCATAACTTCTGCCAGAAAGAGAATGAAACTGTTTTTGAAGCATGGGAGATGTTTAAGGAGATAGTACGAAAGTGTCTAAATAGTGGAATCGAACTCTGGATACAACTCAGGACTTTTGGGATGGATTGACGCCAGCCTTGCGTAGAACATTGAGCAATGCAGCTGGAGGCCCGTTAATGAAGAAGACTCCAAAGGAGATAGTTATAATTCTTGATGAGTTATCTGAAGATGCAAATCAGTGGCCCTCTGAGAGTGCTAAAAGAAGAAGATCAAGTGGTGTTCACCAAGTTGACGCTAATACATATGTGTACGTATAACTTGATGTTATGGCTAAAGAAATACGGAAGCTGATCTTAACCTCGATACAAAATGAGCCTCACCAGCTTGTGATATATGTGGAAGAGGACACCCTACTCATGAGTGTCAAGTCTCAACTGAGGAAGTGAATGTTGTAGGAAATTATAACTTTAATGCAATGGGTCAGAAGCACCTCGGTTTTTCATGGAGTTCATCTGGGGGTACCGCTAATGCATGGCAACAAAACAATCCCAAATTCCAGGGAAAAAGAGCTGCTGGTTTTATGAATCAGCAGAGGCAGCAATTTCAGCCTCAACAGTCCAATCAACCTAGTTTAGAAGATCTTATGAAGGCCTTCATTGTGAAAACTGATGAAAGATTTGAAATACAAGGGACAACAATTCAAAATTTGGAGAAGCAAGTGGGAGAGATTGCAAAAATATTATTAGAGAGGGTTCCAAGCACTCTCCCGGATGATACTGAAAAGAATCCCAAAGAGACAGTGGATATTGTAACCTTAAGAAGTGGGAAAGTGTTGAAAGATCCCTCCTTGATCCAAAAAGATGAGATACTTGCAAAAGAAAGTGGGGAGCAGTTGAAAAGTAATGATGACAAGATGAAGAAAGGCCCGATGAAAACGGAGAAGAAGAAGAAGAAGGAAGAAAAATCAAGAATGGAGGAACCTGAGAAGAGCCAATATATGCCTATTTTACCCTTCCCTCAAAAGCAAAGTAGAGAAAAGCTGGACAAGTAGTTTGGGAGATTTCTGGATGTGCTAAAACAGGTTCATGTAAATTTGCAATTGCAGAAATGCTCTCACAAAAGCCTGCTTAGGCAAATTCTTGAAGGAGATCCTTACAAAGAAGAGGAAAATAGAGAAGACCTCAGTGGTGAAGCTCACAGAGCATTGCAACACGATATTGCAAAATAAACTCCCACAAAAGTGTGGATATCTAGGGAGTTTTACTATACCTTGCTCATTAGGAACTATGAATTTTGATAAGTCTTTATGTTATTCTGGTGCCTCAATTAATCTAATGCCCCTATCTATTTTACAGGAAACTGTGGAAGGAGATTGGAGAGATAAGGTCTGCACCCATATCTTTGCAGCTGGCAGACCAAACGACTATAATACCCGAGGGGATAGTGGAAGATGTGTTAGTTCGGGTGGATAAGATCGTGTTTCTTGTGGATTTTATAGTGGTGAATATGGAAGAGAACAAGGAGGCCCTCCTCATCCTAGGAAGACCATTCTTAGCGACGGGTAGAGCTATTAGATATACACGAGAGAAAACTCATGGTTAGAGTGGGTGAGAAAACTGTAATTTTCAAGATGGATGTAGAAAAAGGGATGCAAAAAGAGACACCAACTACAAGTGTTGAGTGGAAAGTGAAGGTTTTGAAAGAGAAGGCTGCACTGAGTGAGAAAGACAAGTGTGGGGTGTACCCCAAAAAGGCTGAGAAGAAGCTGTCTGCATGAATGTGTGCATTAGTTCGGGAGCGAGGAATGGAGCCTGACTTCGACTCAGACCCCGACTAGACGTTCAGGGAAGTTTCCTTTACCTTATACTTTTTAATTGTGTATCATAGAGACATGCCACAACTTAAAGTGTGGGGTGGGGGATATTTTTATGTATGTATATTAGTTTTCTTTTTGTTAGTTGTAGTAGTTAGAGATAGAAAATAGTTGGAAAAAACCTAAAAATTGAATTTTTTAAAAAATTTTGATTTTCCCTACGATGGATATTATTCGATAGGTTTCTTGAGGGATTAAAGTCGAAAGGAAAAGACAAAAATATTTTCTTTTGTTGGGTAGTGTAACAAGTCCCCCTTGGTTTTTCTTTGTGCCGCAGTTCTTTTCCAAGGATTTTCTTTGAATCGGGTGTAGTTAGTTTTTATTTTTGTTAGGAGTAGGAAACCTTCTGCTATGGTTTAGATGGAAGGAAATATCTCATGACTCTATTATACCTTAATAATAGTGTGAGTGCTTTAGTGTGACGCTTAGGCTCAGTTTTCTACTCTTGTATAAGTACCTTAAATTGTTTGATCTTAACTTTGCTTAACTGCTTTGACTAGATTATCTTGATAAGTCCAATCCTGAGTGAGTTATGTGCCCTGTGTGTGTGAGGTTTTGGGTTATTCTGTGCATTACATTTGATGTCTAGAACTTTTCCCGTGTATTTGCAAAGCGAAATGGTAGTTTTATTCAGTCTTGGAAGGCATATAGGTGTTTCTTTGTTGAGCCAGATATATGCTTTTACCCACCTAATTATTATGTATAGTTAACCCTTTTGAGCCTGTAATCTTGTTTCTTTGGCAACCACATTACAAGCCTTACCTATTTTTTTGAATGGACCATGTATTTGAACCTTGTACCTCTCATGAGCAGTTGAATTTTTGATGAACTTTGTAAAAGTTGAAGTGTGGAGTGTTTGGTTTGGCTTTTGAGTGGAACTATTGAAATGAGGAAGAAGGTACACTGTTTTGAAAAAGTAAGAGCCACTTGAATTGAAAAAGAAAAGAAAAAAAATTATTGTATTGTTGTGCAAAATATTCTTTGATAGTGATGACTCTTGATATATTTGTGCTTAATGAAGTAGGGAGTTAATGTATATTGATGTGAAGGTGGAGTTATGGTTTAGCACAAGTGTGGGGTTTTGAACAATTGAGTGTATGTGTTAAAGTGCTTAGTGAGGTGTAGTCACTCTTATATCTAAATGTATCCTAACCGTCCCACAGCCTACATTACAACCAAATAAAAGTTCTACTTGATCCTTGACTGAACGAGCTCAATTAGTAGAGTAGTACACTACGGGCAAGCCTATGGTACGTCTTTTGTGGCAGATGAATGTTATTTATGAGAGTGAGTGAATTCGTTCTATCTTGAGTTCCTAATTGTTCTTAAATTTCATTGTGTGGAACTATTCTCTATTGTTGTGTGATGGCACTTAATTCATGAAGAAAGGCAATTCTTGACCTCTGTGTTAGAGTAAGTGAGCGGGCTATAAATAATGCTTGGTGATTTTGAGTCAAATCTTGAGGCGAGGATGTTACAGTATTGTGCTTAATCTGTTTTAAATATTCTTGGCGTGATGAGTTATGAGAGTTGCTGAAAAAGGGCGTGTTTATATGAAGTGTAGTTTGATTGCTCGAGGATGAGCAATAATTTTGATGGTAGGCTATAATTACGTATTTTAGTCACTTAGTGCACTCTAATTCATTGCTCTTTGTTCGTGTTTGAGCTTTAATTGGTAGTGTTTGAACTTACTGTGTGTTTTATGCCTTATAGGAGCGATTCTGAGCTATGTAGATGTTATGGAATGAAGTCGAGTGATTTGAAGCTTCGAAGTCTGAGTAAAAGACCAAAAGATTAAGCTGGATCGTGTTCGGGGATCGAGGGCCAAGTCTGGAAATCAAAAATCAAAGTTTGGTCCGTACTCTGAGAATTCCCCATTGCCACGGTGTGCATTCTCTGCTGCCTGTCAGAACTAGCTCTCTGGATTTCCCCACTAATTCCCCGCATGGCGCGTTGCCCCATGCGGCGCGCTTGTGTTTTTTTACAGAGTAATTTTCCTATTTCGGCTAGAAGAAGGTGATTTCGTCTGGGCCCGACCCTACTTGGTATAAAAATATGGAAAAATATTATTTCTGGACTTTTGACACATATTCGAGCTAAGGAGGCTAAGGAGGAGTTGGAAGAACACGAGCATAAGGATTTCATCATTCCTTCCTCAATGACCCAAGTTTGGATTGAATTTATGTTTTCTTATACTTTAATTTTATTTGTGATGAATTTCTCCATATCTATGGAGTAATTCTCTTTAGGGTTTGATGGATTTGGTGTATTAATGATTGTTTGTGGATAATAACTTTAGTTTTGTGTATTGAAGCATTTTGGATGATTTAATTATTGCATTTATATTCACTAGTTCAGGTAATCGAGAGAGGCATAACTTGTGATATCCTTGCATTATATTGTTGGTTGAGTTCTTTATTTCTTTTTAGTAATCGAAAGAGGCTAGTCGAATCATTGATTAAACTTAGTTAGGAGAATAATCGAGAGACATTCTCCTAATGACCAATCCATAACACATTCTTCCATATCTTCACGTGCTTAAACTGGTTCATCTTGTGAGGTTAAGACTTAATCGAGAGTGGAGTTTTTGCTGAACGTTTGAACTAATAATTGAGTGAATTCGAGAGACTCACTTAAACATTAGAAGTGAATTACCTAAAGTTAGATCACAAACAATTATCTTGAACCTATCCCATCAAAACCCTATCTTCTCCTATTGATAACCTTCTTTGCTTGTTCCTTGTTGCGATTGTCATTAGTCAATAAATTTATATTCTTAGTTAATTTTAAGTTAGAAATCATATAAATCTCAATTGTTAATCATCTTGGATAGCAACCAAGCTAGAAACTACGAGAATACTGTTTTAATCCAATCCCTGTGGATACGATATTATACTATACTATATTTTATTGGTGAGCATAATTTAGGTGCATGTTTCGAGCTCGTCAAATTTTACCTAATCTTTTAGACAAAGGATATGCTAAATTAAACTTGGACTTCACATATTGAAAGGATATTATGCCATCCTCCAATAATCTTCTCACATGATTGTGTTTGAGATGAGCTTGTCTTGATTTGTGATTATAACAATCACTTGAAGCCTGAAATATAGCAACTTTACTATCAAAATAAATAGTCAAAGGTGGCATAGTGTAACGACTCGACCGGTCGTTTTGAGCTTTAGCGTTCTGTTCGGCAATTTAAGGTCTCTACTAGTTTCGTATTTTGTATCATGATTTATATGTATGATCGATTTCGGTTTTCGTGCATTTCGGAGTCGATATGGAAGGATGATTCTCATTACAGAAGCTTAAGTGGTAAAAATTTACCGGAGTTTGACTTTTGTGTAGACGACTCTAGAATGGTATTTTGATGATTCCAACAGCTTTGTATAGTGATTTTGGACTTAGGCGTATGTCCGGATTTTGATTTGGTGGTTCGTAGGTTGATTTGATACTTATTGGCGAAAGTTGAAAAGTTGAAGGTTTGGAAGGTTGAGAAGTTTGACTGGGAGTTGACTTTATTGATATCGGATTTGGATTGTGGTTCCAGGAGTATAGTTCCATTGTATCACTTGAGACTTGCATTCAAAATTTGAGGTCATTCCGAGTTGACTTGATATGATTCGGCGCGAGTTGTAGAAGTTGAAAGTTCATTAGTTCATCAGGCTTGAATTGAGGTGCGATTCATAGTTTTGAGATTTTTTGATGTGATTTGGGGTCTCGAGCAGGTCCGCGTTATGTTATGGAACTTGTTAATATGTTTGGACTGGGTCCCAGGGCCTCGGGTGTGTTTCGGATGGGCTACGGGCCATTTCTTCATGTTTTAGAATTGCTGATTTTTCTGATGTCTACAGTTCATCGCGTTTGCGAAAGTGTACACGCGATCGCAAAGGGTTATTTGCGAGTCTGATGTTTTAGTCATCGCGTTCGTGATGTTTATCCCGCATTCGTGGAGCATTGACTGGCTGAGTTCATTGCATCCACATATAGTCCCCTGCGTTCGCGTAGGGGTGAGGGCTTGACAGGGCAGCCAGGTATTGCCTTCCGCGCCACGTTCGCGAAGGTCAGGGCAAGCATGAGTCGTGTTCGCGTGCTATATATCTTGTTCGCGAAGAACATTTTTGGCAGCTTGTGATTTTGTGCTTCGCGATCACGAAGCTTGTTCTGCGATCGCGAAGAGGAATACCGGGGCAGAACTATAAAGTACTCTATTTCGAGGGTTTTTGTTATTTTATCACTTTTTGTGTTAGAGAACTCGGATTTGGGCGATTTTGGAGGAAATTTTCACGTTTTTTATTGGGGTTAGTATTCTTGACCCGGATTTGATTATATTTCATGGTTCCATCTTTATTTTTATCATTAAATTAGTGATATGAATTGGAGAAATTGGGAATTTTTGTAAAAACTTTCTAAAACATAAATGATGATTAGAAGGCCGATTTGAGGTAGGAATTGGATGATTTTGTATGGTTGAACTCGTATCGGAATGGGTGTTCAGATTTTGTGAGTTTTGTCGGGTTTCGAGGTGCGGGCCCGAGGTTAACTTTTTGGTTTTCATTAAAGATCGAAGCTTTACTATATGGAATTGTTTCCTATGGATTTTATTTATGATATTAAGTTATTTTGGCTAGATTCGAGTCGTCTGGTGGTTGTTTCAAGGTCATTTTAGAGTATTGATTTAGCTTCTTTGGGGTAAGTATCTTGCCTAACTTTTTGTGGGGGAACTACTCCTTAGGATTTGGGTTGATTGTATTATTTGAATTATGTGAAAGATGTGTACGCGAGGTCACGAGTGTGTACTCTGGCTTATATGTGAAAATTGACCGATTTACTCTTAGGCCTCTTTCATGTATTTATTTGAAGTTGTTAGCATATGTTATATCTTTTATTTTTCAAGTTTATTCTCACATGATTTATTTGAAGTTATTAGCACATTTCATATCTTTTACTTGTCAACTTTACTCTTATATGCTTTATTTGAAGTTGTTACCTCTTTTATTGTAATGTGATCTCCTTTATTGTTGATTTAGTCTTAATTAAAATTTTTGTTACATGATATCCTTCCATTGTCAGGTTATTCTCATGCGTTTAGACACAGTTGCTAGTTCATGCCATCTCTTTCATTGTTAGCTTATGTCATACATTAGAATTCGAAATTGCCATTCCATGGAAATGCCTTCATTATGGAGTTTATTTTTAAGCAATTAATTGAAGTCAAAGTTATTGAAAGCCAGTAACCTGTTTTAGTTGAAGTTGTCATTTAATGGAGTATTGTTCATTGTTGAGTTACTTTTCCCTGTTTCATTTTGTTGCTATTGAGATTCTTGTACACATTGTGGTTGAGTCATGGACTATGTGTTGTGGTGATATTGGTATTGTTATCTTAGAAATTGTTGTGGCCTATGGGCATTTGTGGTACGAGTTGATATGTCGTGTTCTTGTGATGTTAGCACATGTGATTTCTTGTGTGGATTGATTTTGATTATGTGGAGCATAAGGGTGGCATCTCACTGTTGTTGATTGTGCGGAGTGATACGAGTGGCTATTGATATATTATCTGGGCGGAGTGATACGGGTAGTTATTGCGTTAATGTCTGGGCGGAGTGATACGGGTGACTATTATGTTATTGTCTGGGAGGAGCAATACGGGTGGCTATTATGCAGAGCGATTAGGGTGGCTATTATGTTGTTGTCAATACGGAGAGATAAGGTGGCTATGTCAGGGATGATATGTGATATCCTGGGGGCATAATATTGATGATATTTGTGTGATGGTGTGATGTTTCTTGTGTATGTCATGCACCTTACTTGACTTGTTGTGTTGCTTCCAATGAGCTACTCGATGTCTTGATATTACTTGATTTGGACTGTAATAGTACACTCGCATAAGTATACATCGTAGCATGCCATTTACATCGATTCAGGAGTATGAAACTTGACATTCATTGATCATGTCCACATATTTTTGTAGTGTTTGCTTCCATTATGATAGTGAGCCTATGACCATGCCAGACAAATTGTGGTATTGAGCCTCTAACCACACAGGGCGAATTGTAATTGTGAGCTTGTGACCATGCCAGACGGGTTGAGATATTGGCACGTGAGTTGTCCATGCGGTCGTGATTGATAATTTGGGCACGAGGTTCCGTTAGCATAAGATTTGTGATTTGGGACTCGTGACTTGTGATTCTGAGATGAGGTATCTTGGAGTAATGTTGTTGTGAGACTTGTGTTAGAACGAGTTGATTAGTTGGTTGTCATTCGTTTTCCTTATTTGGTTTCATTGGTGCTTTAATAGTGTTCGAATTACTTTACTATTTATGTTACATGTTTATTCCTTGTTACCATTTACTGAGTCTTGCTTCCATTATTAGCTTTATATTTATATACTGCATATGTTATTACGACTAGTAGGTGTGTTGACTTGTACCTCATCACTACTCCACCGAGATTAGTCTTGAAACTTACAGGGTACCGACAGTGGTGTACTCATACTACACATCTGCTCATTTTTGTACAGATCTAGGTATTGGAGTTAGCTTTTAGATCGCTAGGATTCAAGGTAGAGCTGCTTGGTTGTCGCAGTCCCTTAGAGTCCTTTTCCTTTTATTGTACTGTCAATTCGTTATCTGAATTGTATTGTATTTTTTAAAATTTGAGATATTTCTATCTACTCTTTTATAGTTCGTGACTCTGTATTACCTAGTCTTGGGAGGTTATTGTGATTATTATCGCGTAGGTTGGTTTCATTTTTATTTCGATATTTATATTAAACTCTGCTTTTAAAATATCATCATTAAAATAGCTTAACTGTTGTAAGTAATCAGCTTACCTAGTCTTTGAGACTAGGTGTCGTCATGACGCCTAAGGTGGGATTCTGGGTTGTGACACATTAGCTTACTCCATAGAGGAATATCTACCAGAATACTTCTAAGCCTGCCAGTTTCTTCTCTAGCAGAAGACATAACTATAAATTCTGATTCCATTATTGAGTGAATAATACATGCCTGCTTTTTTGATTTCTAAGAGATTGTTGCTCCAGCCAAAGTGAAAATCCAAGAAGTAATAGACTAGGAGTCATTTGGATCAGAATTCTAAGTAGCATCAGTATAGCCTTTAAGAACTGCTGGAAATGTAGAATATTGTAGGACAACATTAATTGTACCCTTCAAATACCTTAAAACACGAATTAAGGCATTCTAATGCTCAACTACGGGGTTACTAGTGAACTTGCTCAAGATTCCTACTGCATAACCAATATCTGGCCTAGTGCAATGCATGGCACATATTAAAACAATCTGAGAATAAGTCAACTGATCAACACCATCACTAGAGTTCCACACTAGTTTGATGCTAGGATCAAATGGAGTAGGAGCAGGCTTATCGTCAAAATGACCAAATCTCTTTAGAACTTTCTCAATATAACTTAATTGAGTAAGAGTCAAGCCATTAGCTGATCTTACAATTTTAATGCTTAAAATCACATCAGCTTCTCGAAGATCTTTCATTTCAAATTGAGAAGCAAGAAATGATTTAGTTTCCTTGACTCTTTCATTATCTGCTCCAAATATCAACATGTCATCTACATATAAACAAATTAGAACACCAGAGTTTTCTTGAAATTTACTAAATATGCAAATATCACCATCACTAATTAAATAGCCATTATAAATCATAGATTTTTGAAATTTCTTACGCCATTGCTTTGGAGCTTTTGTTAATCCATAAAGAGATTTAAGAAGCTTACAAACTTTATGTTCCTGATCAGGAATGAGAAATCCTTCTGGTTGATTTGCGTAAACTTTTTCGTCTAAATCTCCACTTGATGAGTTATCAATCCATGAATTGCTGCTTAAGCAACTAAAAGTCGAATGGATGTGATCCAAGCTACTGGTGCAAAAGTATCGAAATAATTATTATCTTTCATTTGAGTAAAACCTTTTTCCATCAAACACGCTTTGTATTTATCTAAATTACCATTAGACAAAACCATTTGCAACTAATAGGTTTACATCTAGGAAGAATATCTAATAATATCCATGTGTTATTTGAAATGATAGAATACATTTGATCATTAATAGCTTCACGCCAAAAAGTAGCATCATGTGAAGACATTGCTTTAGCATAACTTTCAAGATCTTTTTCTATCAAATAGATTTGAAAATCAGGTCCAAAGTCTCTTGTTTTGATTGATCTTGAACTGCGTCTTGGTTGAATTTCTTCCATTGATTCTACTACTTTTCTTTTAAGAGGAGGTATATATAAAAGAACATGTATCTTGTTTTAAAGATCCTTCTTCCTTAGAAAAGATATGCTAAAAAAAGTTAGCATGTACAGATTCAATAATCATATGAGGGCTTAGAGTTTCAAGATTTAAGAATCTATAAGCCTTACTGGTTAGAGAATAACCAATAAATACACAATTAATTCCTCTAATAGCCAACCTTAGTCATATGTTGATGTGGTAATCTAACATGAGCCAAACAACCCCATACTTTAAAATAATTAATATTTGGCTTTTGATTCTTCCAAAGTTCATAAGGAGATGTAACAAATTTCTTGAAAGTAATTCGGTTTAAAATATGACAAGCTGAAAGTAAAACTTCAGTCCATAAATTTCCAGGTACACCAAATCCATAATGTATAGAATTAACCATTTCTATGAAAGTTTTATTTTTTCTTTTAGCTACACCATTTTTTTGTGGTGTATATGATACAGTCAATTATTTCTCAATACCTTATCTTTTACAAAAATGAATAAAATCTGAACTGAAGTACTTTCCACTTCTATCAGATATAATTGATTTAATTTTTAAACTCAATTTATTCTCAATTCTGCTTTATATGTTTTAAAGTCTACGAGGCCTCATCTTTTGTTCTTAATGGAGAGCCATATATCTTGAATAATCATCAATAAAAGTAACAAAATATCTCTTACCATTACGTGACAAACAATCCATCTCACAAATATCAGTGTGGATTAATTCCAAAAGTGTGGATTTTCTTTCAGTTGTCTTAAAAGACTTTTTTGTTCTTGCACTTACTACAAGTAAGACACTTAGAAATATGATCCTTTCCACAAATTTTAATTAATTCATGATTCACCATAAGTTGAATGGATCTAAATTCATGTGACCAAGATGTTTATACCATAAATCTAGAGACTCCACAATATAAGCAGAAATATTTTCATTATCTATAATGAGTTTGAACATGCCATTTATAGCACAACCTTTTTTCACAAACATGCTATTCTTAGATAAGATAAATTTATCTGACTCAAAAATTAGTTTAAAACCATCCTTCAAAAGAAGTGTACCTAACACCAAGTTCTTTCGAATATCAGGAACATACAATACGTCTTTCAACGTGACTATCTTTCCAGAAGTAAACTTCAACTTAACAGTTCATTTTCCTACAACCTTAGCAGAGGATGAGTTTCCATATACATGACTTTATCGTCCCCCACTAATTCATAGGTCTTAAAAGTATTTCGACCACCTGATATGTGACGAGTTGCACCGGTGTTTATCCACCATTCGACTTAATTTTCTGCTACAAATGCTTCTATGACCGGCGCCACAAGTTCATCATTTCTATTATTGTTGACTTTTCCTTTCTTCTTTTCGGCTTTAAGAATTTTACAATCACGAGCATTATGACCAACTTTTTGATAGTGATAACACTCACTTGACTTAGAATTTAGCACTAGTACGCTTGAAATTTTTATTTTTCTTTACATTTGTAAATTTCTTGTTATCTAATTCCCTTTTGGTTGATTTCTCTTCAACCACATGAGCTTTCATGACAGGTTCCTTGAAAATACTATTGTCACGATTTTTAGTCTCTTGTTCAATTTGCAAATGTTACAATAATTATTCAAGAGTCAAATCTTCCTTCTTATGTAAGAGTTTGCTTTTGTACTCTTTCCATGACAGAGGAAGTTTTGAAATAATAGCACCAACATGAAAGTTTTCATCAAGATTTATATTAGAAATAGCAATTTTATTAGCCATAAACTGGAATTCTTGCACCCGATCAACGATTGACTTGTCATCAATCATCTTGAATTCCATATAACTTGAAACAAGAAACTTCTTTGAGCTCGCCTCTTCTGCCAAATAAATAGCTTGAAGAGTATCCTAAAGTTCTTTAGCAGATTTGTACTTAGCAGAATATTGGTCATAATATTTGTTGGTCATTGCTCCGAGAATATAATTCTTACATAAATAATCATCATCTCTCCACTTAGCAATTTGTTCTCTAATCAAAGTAGCCTCATTAGTTGCTACCTTAGAATTAGGAGTATTGGGACAAGGTTCTTCAAGAATTCAAATGCCGTAGGAAGAATTCCATCTTCCACACAATCTAGGAAAGTCTTTGCCATCAAATTTTTTAAAATTTGAATTTGGCAAAGATGAAATACCACTCGAAATTGCTATAAAAGCCATAGAGACAACTATCTTCAAATTGGTATAACAAGTATTACAAAAATATTAGAAAACAAAACTAAACTTGCTTGGCTTAGAGGCACATAGAGAAAATAGTTCTTGAAGATAGTTGGAGTCTCTTCCACGAGCAAACTATAACGACCCGACCGGTCGTTTAAGCCCTAGTGCATCGTTCAAAAGTTTGAGGCCTTGAGTAGCTTCACCTTAGGTATTATGACTTGTACGTGTGGTCAGAGTTGAATTTCAAAAGTTCGGAGTGGATTTGAAATCAAAATTCTAATTTCGGAAGCTTTAAGTTAGAAGAATTGACTAAGGTTTGACTTTTGAGTAAAAAATATCAGAATCGAGATTTGAAGGTTCCAATAGGTTCATATGATGATTTCAGACTTGGGCGTATGCTCGGGTTGAGTATCGGATCACTAGGGAGCATTTCAACGCTTATTACGGAAGGTTGGCATTTTGAAGGTTTAAGAATTTCCTAAGTTTGGTTCAATGTGGGCTTTGGTATTATCGATGTCCATTTGGGGTTCCAAGCCTTGGAATGGGTTCGTGTTGTGATTCGTGATTAGTACACAAAGTTTGGCATCATTCCGGAATATTTTAATATGGTTCGGACACGTTCGTCGAAGTTTGAAAGTTTAAAGAAGGATTTCGATCGTTGATTCGTAGTTTCGATGTTGTTTGGCATGATTTGAGGCTTCGACTAAGTCTGTATCATATTTTGGTATTTGTTGGTATGTTTGGATGGGGCTCCGGGGGCCTCGGGTGCGAATCGCATTGAAAATGAATCAATTATGGACTTGGGAGAAGTGCTAAGGTAGCTGGGATCTGGTACAACCGTACCTGCGTGGAAAGGGCCGTAGGTGAGAGACCGCAGAAGCAGCCCTAGTGTCGCAGAAGCGGTTGGGCTTAAGGTTGGTTGGAGTCGCAGGTGCGACGCGTTTACCGCACTTGTGGGCGCGTAGATGCAGGCTAAGGAGTGCAGAATCGGAGGTGGTATGGCGTTGGAAAATCGCAGGTGCGGGTGTTGTAGCGTACCTGCACAGCCGCAGGTGCGGTCGTGGGCGTGCAGGTGTGGATGGCTGCTCGAGCTAGGGAGTCTGCAGATGTGGGTGATTTTCGTAGAAGTGGATGCGCATCTGCGCTTGAGGGCCCGCAGAAACAGAAAGTTAGCACCTTGGGGGAAACCGTATCTGCGAGGTAGCTTCCGCAGAAGTGGCTAATGGACCGTAGATGCGAAAGGTCGCTGGGCAATGTGTTCTTTTAAAAAGGTATTGGCCCGTTTTCTTTCACTCTCTCGGTTTGGGAGATTTTTGGAGAGATTCAAGTGGAGGTTTTCATCATCAATAGCAAGGTAAGTTATTCCCACCTATTGTATGTTAAATACATGGATTCTATAAGCATTTAAACATGGAAATTAGTAGATATTGTGGGGTTTTTGGTAGAAAACCTAAAAATTGGTATATTCGGATTTTGACCACAAAATTAGATATGGAATTGAGAATAAATTATATATTTGAGTTCGTAGTGTTATGGGTAATGTTTATCTTCGAAAAATATCTGAATCTGGGCTCGTGGGCTCGAAGGTTGAGTTTGTTGGCTTTTGAGCAAAGCTGAGAATCATTATAAATTGTTAATCATACGTATTGGGGCATATTTTGATTGGTTTGCGCGTTGTTTGACTAGCATTAAAGAGACGGGCATCGGGTTGAGGTGTTTGAATGTCTTTGGAGCTGGTTGTGGAACTTCGGAGCAAGGTAAGTCTCATGTCTAACATTGTTAGGGGGAACTACCCCCTAGGTGATATTTATTGTTATGTGCAACTAGTTGCGGTGCTACGTACGCACGGGATGACGAGAGTCCGTACGTAGCTAAAGCATGTTTATGTCCGGGTAGACTTAGGACTTTATCATGTATAATTGAATTATTTGAACTCGTTCTACTGGCTTAATTAATTAAAGTTATAACTAAATTTGATTTAGAAATAAATATAAGTATATTAGGCCGAACCTTAGCGCTTTGAGTTGTGGGCGTACTATTTGAGAAACAGTAAAGATTATGTTCATTTTGTGCTCATGTACTGTATTGTAAGCATGTGTCTCGTAATTTGGTAACTTCCTTCCTTTCTTGTGGAGCGGGCTGAACGCCTTGGCTGTATATAGATGCATCTATGATTCGTGCCGCTTGTCCCTCAGTAGTGTACACATTATTCTGGATCGGGCCAAACGACCTTGACAGAATCGTGCGTTATATCGCTAGTAGTCCTAATGTTCACGAGATAAGCTTCCACTGTTGCCCGGAATTTTATGGTATTCCTCATTTATTTTGTATTGACACTTGGCATTTTCTGAGCTATTAAGGTAGAATACAAGATCGAGAAATTTATACTTTTAAAGAAATAATCAGAAAAATTATGAAATTACAGATTTACTCCACTATTGTTGTGCACTTCATATCTGTTATGAATTATCATATCATTTTATTTGACCTCTAGTATTTATCGATGTCTACCCCTTGTCACTACTTCTTCGGGGTTGGGCTAGATACTTACTGGGCACGTGTTGATTTACATACTCATGCTGCACTTCTGCACTAAATGTACTAGATCTGACAGGTTCATTTGGTGATCATCTAGGCACGTAGGCACATCTGTTGAGGAGACTCTGTATGAACAGATATGTTATTATTATTGTATTTCTTAGAAAATGCTCATGTACTTACGACACCGGATTTTGGGGGTGCCTACGGGTTGTTCATAATTGTAGTTGTGTAAAATATTATCATTTACTCTGTAAATTCCATTTCATATTATTTTATTAATGAAAAATTTATGATTTCAAATTCTAAAATGAGTAATTAAGTTGATCAACCACCATTGGCTTGCCTGACGGCGGTGTTTGGCGCCATCATGACCTACTGTGGATTTTGGGTCGTGACAGCTTGGTATCAGAGCATTAGGTTCACTTAGGAGACGTCTGTACTTATCTTCGAGAGGCTACATCGCTTTTAGGAGCACTTCTCTTCTTGATTTCCTCATCGTGCGATTTGATTCCTTTGAGGCTTATGTCTTTATTTCCTTCCTACTCAATCTTATGCAACATGAAGCACTTGTTATCAGTTGGACATCGAGGAGTTGTAGTGGTACTACAGTCGTGGTGCAGGATGTTTTTCTCTGCATATTCGGGCAGGCTATTATCATCACCTTGCAGAAGGATGTTTTGTTATTTCAGCTCAGGAGCTGTATTTTTTATGGTTTCGAGGCTACGCGCAGATTGCTATGATGTTCAAGCGTTGTTATCACATAGTGTTGGTGGAATAGTAGGGTACTTGTTTATGTGTCGAGGCAGTGAATGACTTGAAAGGAGGATTTCTCTATGCATGATTTAGGGGGTTCAACATTTAATTCCAGCGGAGGAAAGGCAATCGTACTATGGATGTTCAGGCCTTGGTTGATGAAGTAACGAGACTTGATATTTTCGAGCATGGTGGAATTCTCAATTGTGATGTGGTGTCATCGTCCCTGTTGAGCGTATTAAGGTTCGCCAGTGTTATTGTCTTCTTCGATTTGCCTTCAGGGTAGGGTGTTGTGAAATGGTGCCAGAGAAGCGATTGTCAAAGATAGCGGTGTGTAGCGGTTTCGGGATTGAATTGGTGTTTCTAATGTTGATGGCTCGAGAAAAATGATCTTCTAGGAGGTTTAGAGTTGGTAACAATTTATCAGTTCATGTGCTACAGGTATGGATTTGATTTGAGGAAACATTTGGGCAATGAAGTATGAGGGGGGACATGGCGGGAGGTGTCTCGTGGTGGTTGAATTACTAGTAAGTCAACTATGAAAAACAGAGGTCGAGAAGTTGCTTAAAAGAGATGGTTTAACCGAGTTAAGAGTGGCAGATTAACATATGAATTCTGTGGCAGGATAGCCGCGTGCCTTTAGAAAGTTTAGAGCGGTTTAGGGATCATGATGGAAGGTGATTTGGTCTACGAATTTTATTTGGTATGGTGGCTACTGTATCGTGGAATATTGGATATGGTAGAAAGGATTTTGCTTGAAATAAAAAGGGGTGTGAAAACTTGATTATCGTTGGCATGCAACATGACTTTGAGTTTGGGATGTTTTGTCGGACTTTCAGTTGATGTCAATGGGGAATGAACAGACTTGTACAGCTGGTGGATGAGCTCGGGCTCAGGAGGGTCTACTGATTGCGTAGTAGTTGTACCCAGTGCAGTGCCATTGGAAGATGTCGACATGGAATTCCACAGGTGGGTTATCTCCTATGAGCAGGTTAGCGGTTCTGTGATGTTGATGAAGCTTCTGTGAAGAATACTACTTACTACCCAGTAAGAGGTCGAATATGTCATTTTGACGGATGATTCAGAATGTTTCATGAAAAGCTTACAAAAGATTTCGAGAAATTTGGCGGGTTAAAGGTGCGAGGTCATGGTAATTGAGAAGAGGAATACTCGTGGAGTTCTAGGTTATGTAATTGTAGCTTAAAGCTAAGTGGGGGAGCCCCACCGTCTACGATTGGATTGCGTGGTTGTCTACTTGTGCGGTTTCTAGTTATCGGTGTGTCAGTGGATTATTTATGACTAAGAAAAGGAAACATCAGGGGTAATTCAAGCAGAGAAATTAATAAATGTGAGCTATATTCCACCTTATCGATTCATGTGCAGGTTTTGGAAAGACTCAGAGTTTAAGCTTTATGGATGCGATGTACAAGGAAAACAATTCTGCCGATTGCTTCTTTGAGAGGGTATTCATGTGAGCGTTGGAGCTTATGTTCAGGATCAGGTCAGCGTGGGTGATTCTCAACAACGGTCCTAGTGGGTTCAAGAATTAAAGTGAAGAGTGCCTAAGAATTTTGGGTCCGTTGTGTGGTTAAGGACCGAGTTTTTGTAGTGGATTGCAAACAGAACTTGTAATGTTCTATGTCATCATCGGGTATGCGGTGGAGTATTGGAGTAACGGAAGAAATAGCTTCGGATTCGTGGAAGGTCTTGCAAAATAGGTGTACCAGTTGGAGATGTTATCATGCGCTTGAGAAGGGTATGAGATGGTTCATGGGCACTGAGACGATGTGGTCTCGCGATTCGGGTCGCTTGGGATGAGTGCGGATTGGTTTTGTAAGTTTTTAATGGAGCTATTATTATTATTTCTGAGGCAAGTACAGAGTAAATTGAAAATAGTTGGGTCGGTTAGTAATGGTTGAATCAGCATGATTGTGGCAATGATCATTTCCTTCGGCGTGTGAAGTTATACATGTGGTTTGTCGTTTTACGTGCGGGCTTGACAGCCACCATAACGTGGTTGATTTGAGAGGTATTTGATTCAAATGGCTTTGTTGTGTAAATGGATTCCGGAAGATTCATGGCAGTTTAGATCACGACTTGAGGTTTGTATTTTCTGCGGTTTGGGAATTCAGTTGCATGGTGCATTGGTTCTTCTGAAATGAGCTAAGTGAAAGGTTTCTAGCCAATGAAGTGTTTATTCCACTAGTAGTTCAAGGGTTATGGTGAATACTTGTATTATTGCGTAGCGGCATGATAGGTGCAATTGGCGGCATAAGAATTTGAAAGTTGAAGACCAAGGTTGCGGTTCAGTGTCGACAAGAATGTCACGAGCTCGGATGAGCAGGGGTGAATGCAGATGTTCAGAGTAAGCTGGCATTTTCTTTAGTGTCACCTAAGAATAGTGTTCTATGGAAGAGGCATTGCGTATTGATTTGCGGGTTCTTGAATTGCTTTACAGATTGGTGGTATGGAGGTGCAGACTTTGCTACCTGGTGTGAAGGTCGTGGGAGCGTACCCCACGGGGAGGTTTGTATAAGTGTGACGTGTTAGTAACTTGATTGTTAAAGATTGAAACCAAGTACGAAGATTTTTGGTACTATCGTCAATGTGCGAATTTATGCCTGTAAGGCGCTCTATTCCTTTGGTTGTGAACTGTGGGAGTTTTTCCCGGAGTGGACGGCTGCTCGTATGTGTCATGAATGGGGCCATGTGGATCCTTGAAAGGTTATTGGCCCAGTATGGTATGACCAGAATCGATTTGAGGTCCGTTAGTGGGTCTAATGTGAGTGTGTGCCCTATGTCAGGTCGGATGTGTTCGTTCATCTTAGCATTGTTTACGGAGGAGTCGTCAAGCATTGGATGTTATTCCCATCATCAGCTATTCCATGTAAAATCTCTATTGTGCCATGTGGGTTATGAGACGGCTTGATTATTCGCACATGTGTTGGGGTCCCGTGTAGCTTGTGGTGTTATATGAGCAGGATGGCTCTCGAGATGCAGGTCATTTATTGCACCTTAGTTGTGCCTGGGTTTTGTAATGTATGGCGCTATCCGTCTTCCCAGGATTTTTATTATGTACTTGGCGTGCTTGTGGTCAATATTCGGGCATTTCGTAAGTATAAGCGTTACGGCTTGATGTGTGTGTTTTCTTCTTGATTGTTATGTGCGGATCGGGTGGCACGCTGCCACGGGCATGTTATGTGGATCGGGTTGCACGCCGCAACAGCGAAATATTGGGCATAGTTCCTTACACTCATTTTGTGTGTCTTGTTTTTCATCCTTGAGGTAGGTTCATAGCATCTATTTAAACCGTTTTATTCGTTATGCGGGTTGGGTAATTCCCTGTCAGAGTTTGTTCTTCCTTATGAGTTATATTTGAGTGGCAGCTTGTTGGCGCTTTGATGGTGTTGCATAAGGTCTTAGATAGTGTTTGAGGTGGCTTATTGCCTGAGCAGCTTGTACTGGGTGAGACGAGATTATTATACCTGAAATTAGTGCAATCATATTTATATAAGGTATATTTAAGAGCAAATATAGTTATTCAGTTCAGAATGAGGTAATGGTCCTTGTTATGAGGAGAGACTCCATGATTTGTTGATTCGGCAGGTGGTTATTAGTTTCTACACATCTCTGCCGTCGTGACATTATTTCGAAAGTAGGAACAGGACTTATACACGTTATGAGATGTATTGTGGGCATTAGATTCGTGAAATTTTAGCTAGTATGGTCGAAGGGTGTATTATGGGCATGTGAATTATGCAGTGCATGGTGTGAATTCAGCAAAGGTATACGATCATGTTTTGGTACAGCGTGTAGTGATTGATAAGGTGTTCGTATGTTGGAATCAGGTCTTGTAGAGAAATTTAGAGGTTGGAATTTGGTTCTAAGGCTTCTTGAGTAAATGAAAAGGGAGGATCTTCAGTCTGACTCGAGCTAATGTGTTCAACTGGGTTGTGGTGGCACGAGTAGGTGCACAAGGTGTTAAGTAGTGATTTTGGACAACTCCAGAGCAGTCCTTAGCACGTTCGAGGACGAACGTATGTTTAAGTGGGGAAGAATGTAACGTCCCGATCGGTCGTTTTGAGCCCTAGCGCATCGTTCAGCGGTTTGGGGCCTTGAGTAGCTTCACTTCAGGTTATGACTTGTACGCGTGGTTGGAGTTGAATTTCGGGAAGTTCGGAGTTGATTTGGAAAGAAAATTATAATTTCAGAAGCTTTCAATTGGAACAATTGATTAAGGTTTGACTTTTGAATAAACAACTTTGGAAACGAGAGTCGAGGTTCCAATAGGTTTGTACGATGATTTCAGACTTGGACGTACGTTCGGGTTGAGTATCGGATCACCAAGGAGCATTTCGGTGCTTATAATGGAAGGTTGGCATTTTGATGGTTTAAAAATTTCCTAAGTTTGGTTCGAAGTGGGCTTTAGTGTTATCGATGTCCACTTGGGATTATGAGCCCTAAAATGGGTTCGTGTTGTGATTCATGACTAGTACGCAAAATTTGGCGTCATTCCGGAATGTGTTTTGGTATTGTTCGGACGCATTCGTCAAAGTTTTAGAGTTTGAAAGTTTAAAGAAGGATTTCGATCGTCGATTCATAGTTTCGATGTTGTTTGGCGTGATTCAAGGCTTCAACTAATTCCGTATCGTATTTTGGGATGTGTTGGTATGTTTGGATGGGGTTCCGGGGGCCTCGGATGCGAATCACATTGAAAACGAATCGAGTTTGGACTTGGGAGAAGTGCTGAGGTAGCTGGGATCTGGTGCAACTGTACCTGTGTGGAAAGGGCCGCAGGTGCGAGACTGCAGAAGCGACCTGGTGTTGCAGAAGCAGTTGGGCTTAAGGTTGGTTGGAGTTGCAGGTGCGAGGAGTTTACCGCACCCACGGCGTGAAGATGCGGGCTAAGGAGCGCAAAAGCAGAGGTGGTTTGGGGTTGGAAGATCGCAGGTGCGGGTGTTGTAGCGCACCTGTGCAGCCGCAGGTGCGATCGTGGGCGTGCAAGTGCGGATGGCTGCTCGAGCTAGGGAGTCCGCGAATGCGGGTGATTTCCGCAGAAGCGGATGCCCATTTGCACTTGAGGGCCCGCAGAAGCGGAACGCTGGCACCTTGGGGGAAACCGCATCTGCGAGGTGGCTTCCGCAGAAGCGGCTAATGGACTGCAGATGCGAAAGGTCGTTGGGCAGTGTGTTCTTTTAAAACGGTATTTGGCCTATTTTCTTTCACTCTCTCTTGGTTTGGGCGATTTTTGGAGAGTTTCAAGTGGAGGTTTTCATTATCTATAGCAAGGTAAGTTATTCCCACCTATTGTAAGTTAAATACATGGATTCTATAAGGATTTAAACATGAAAATTAGTAGAAATTGTGGGATTTTTTGTAGAAAACCTAAAAATTGGTATATTTTGATTTTGACCACGAAATTGAACATGGAATCGAGAATAAATTATATATTTGAGTTCATAGTGTTATGGGTAATGTTTATCTTCAAAAATCTTTGGAATCCGAGCGCCTGGGCCCGTGGATTGACTTTGTTAGCTTTTGAGCGAAGCTGAGAATCATTATAAATTGTTAAATCATACGTATTGGGGTATATTTTGATTGGGTTGCACGTTGTTTGACTAGTTTTGAAGAGACGGGCATCGGGTTGAGGTGTTTGAATGGCTTTGGAGCCGGTTATGGAACTTCGGAGCAAGGTAAGTGATGTGCCGGGTAATTTCGGCACATTTTGATACTACTTGCTTAGAGTTTAACTTGTTTTATGTGCAAATTCTACCAATACTTATGTAATTTTAGTGTATTTGCAGAACATCGAGTGTAAGGACCCAAAAGCACAGAAAAGAGCTAAAAAGACCAACTAAAGACAAGAAAAGACTTAAACATCATCGCAGATATGAGTATGCGATCGCAAACAGCGAATGTGGACCGCATAGCTCACAAGAAAATCGCAAAAAAGGACAGAACTTTGGACACTTCTTCATGTCGAGGCAAATTAGTCCGGATTTTGCCTCGAGTTTTGGGCCTTTATAAATAGGTTTAATAGGATTTTGTGAGGGACATCTTGTCAAAATTGAGAGTAAAATGTACGGGCAATTAGCTAGTTTGAATTCTTGGAAGCTTTTGGGATCAATTACCTTTCATTTTGTAAGATGATGACAATTACTATTCTTTCTTATTCAATGTTCAGCATGAGTAGCTAAATTTAAACGCTAAGGTTGTGAACCCTAGATGGGTACAATATTATTGAGAGTTTGATATTGAATATGATTTCAACGGATGATTGATATCTATTTACTTCTTATTCTTCAACAATAGTTAATGGTTGCAAACATTAACGAACGCCAATTAATTCTATCTTTGCTTGGGAAAGTGGGATAGAATTTGGTAGAAGCAAATAACAAAGACTCAAAGCTTTAAACCTTGTTTAATAAAATCGCTTAGGAATAAGTGGGTTTTAATTTGGCATTAATTGATTGTTCGTAATCACAACTCTTTTGTATTTGAAAAAATCATAAAGAGGATATGTTATCCAACTATTGGAAAATATTGGGTAGTAAATTAGGCATCAATTGCATATCAAGAAAGTTTTCTGTTGGAAATATTCAATATTAATATCAATAGCATTGTACTACATAAAGGGGAACACAACCTTGGTTTCTTTAATTCATATTATTTACATTCACAATATTGCAATCAGTTTTCGTTTACACTTAAGTTCAATATTCCTTTTTATTACAATTACTTGATAGAATTACGACTTAGTCGAGTATTACACTAATTAGATAAACATTTCACACCTATTCCCTGTGCGATTCGACCCCAAGCTATTGGGTTATTATATTTGACACCGATCGCTTACACTATTCTTAAGGTATAATTTGAGCGTATCAAATTTTGGCGCCGTTGCCGGGGAATACGATTCTGAAATTACTAATTAGTGTATACTTTACTTTACGTCTAATTCTACTCTATTACACGTTGTTTGTTGTGTTTGGTGTAGACATGGAGATATGTCAGACCATGAAGATGGTGTGGAGATGCAGGAGAAATGAAACCCTTTTGCAGACATTGAGGAGTATATTGATGATACAAACGCTATTGTACCTCCTGCTATCGGTGCCGCTACTTTCAAGGTGGAATATGGATTAATTCTGATGTTGAAAGCGGAGGGATTTTTTAGAAATTCCACTAATGACGATCCAACACAGCACCTCAGAAATTTCTTGGGTGTTTGTGCGATGCACAAGCAGAATCATGTCTCCGACGATGCACTGAGGTTGAGATGCTTTATGTATTCTTTAGCTGGGGATGCAAGGAAATGGCTTCAGAATCTTCCTCCAAATTCTATACATTCATGGCCTGAACTTGTCCGAGCGTTCTTGTCAAAATGGTTTCCACAAAGCAAGAAGTCCGAGCTCAGGGACAAGATCTTCTTCTTTAAGCAACTACCTGGCGAACAGTTACATGAACCGTGGGATCACTTCAAATTATACTTGGTGAGGTCTCCAAACCATGGTTTTCTAGATTCCATCTTGCTGGAAAAATTTTACATGGGTTTGGACCCTATGAACCAATCAATAGCGCAGAATGCAGCTGCTGGTTCTTTTATGGACAAGACCTTCGCTAGGGTGACTCAAATCTTAGATAAAATGGCAAAACACAACCAGGCTTGGCACTCTGAAGATTTCATAGGCGAAATTGCAATTGGCTCTCCTTCTATGATTAGTTTGATCAAGGAAAATCAAGAACGAGACCAAGTGATTGCAGAAATTGCCACAAATGTCAATGTATTGACAAAGCTTTTCACGGAGAATCAGAAGAAGAAAGTGAATGTGGTTGAGAATGTGCAGCCGGTACAAAATGATGATTATGAAGAGGCAAATTATGTTAATAATTCTCAAGGAGGGTACCAAAGGCAGCAGTACCAAGGTCAAGGCTCTCAAAATCAATGGAGACCAAACCCGCAGGGCCAAGGTCACCATCAATGATGAAACGACCAAGGTGGCTCTAATCAAGGAAACTGGAACAACAATAACAATTTTTCCAATCGAAGTTCCAACCCTTATGTTCCTCCAAAGGGTCAGTATTCGAATCAGGGATCCTCTAGTGAGTCTAAATTGGAGAGCATGCTTGAAAGGATACTACAAACCAAGAAAAGTCTGATAATTCCATGAAAAACATGATTGAGTTGGTTGGCTCTCATACTGCGGCGCTTCAAAAGCTGGAATTGCAAATGAGAGATCTTTCTCGTAAGCATTATCCACAACAGAAGGGAACACTCCCTAGTGATACGATTGCAAATCCAAAGGAAGTGGGAGTGGCCCAACTTCCCATATCATGGCCATCACTACCAGGAGTGGTAAGATATTGCAAGGAAAGAATGAGCAAGCAGTTGATGTGGAAGAACTTGAAAAGGGAGTCGAAGTTGAAGAACCCAATGTTGCTGAAGTAAAGAAAACTCCAGAAGTTGTGCAAAACTGAGATGAGACCCGAGAAGGGATGAAGGAAAAGGTAGAAGAAACATCAAACATTCTTCCGCCGATTCCTAGACCCCTTCCTCCTTTCCTCCAGAGACTTGCGAGAAGAGTTGACGACAACAAGTTCGAGAAGTTCTATGATATTCTCAAGCAGTTATCTGTAAATATACCATTCTTGGAGGCTTTTCAAGAAATGCCCGAGTTTGCCAAGTATCTGAAGGATTTGATCACGAAGAAGAGAACCACCAAGAATGAGGTGGTGAATATGACTCACCGGGTTAGTTCTATCATTGCTACAAATCCAATTCAGAAGAAAGAGGACTCGAGAGCATTTACTATTCCATGCACTATTGGATGCGCGAGTTTGCAAAGGCACTCTGTGACAATGGGGCCAGCATCAATTTAATGCCGCTTGCCATTTACAAACAAGCGGGATTAGGAATGCAAGGCCGACGAGCATGAGGTTACAGATGGCTGACCGTTCAATCAAAAGACAAGTTGGTATTGTAAATGATGTGATTGTGAAAGTTGGGAAATTTCATATACCAGCTAATTTTGTAATTCTTGACTGTGTTGTGGACAAGGAAATCCCTATTATATTGGGGAGACCATTCTTAGCTACAGGAAGAGCCCTTATGGATTCGGAGCGTAATGAAATTAAATTGCGAGTGTGATGACTCACTTTATTTCCTCGAGCTATTTCATTATTTATATTGTGTGAAATTAAGTCGAGTTAAATGTACTCGAAGTAATTGAAAGGATATGAGACACATGGTCTCATTTAAGGAAGTTTAAGTCGTTAAAGTCAACTGCGAAATTGACTTTTGAGTTAGAAGGCTCGGATTTGAAATCCGACGACTCGACTAGCTTCGGGATAGAATATATGACTTAGACGAGTGACCGGAATATATATGATAGACCTCGAACAACGTGAGATTTGAATCGAGGAAGTTTGAATTTCCGGTTGATAGGTCGAATTTTGATCCGGAAGTCGGAATGAAATTCCGAAAGTTGCTGTAGGTTCCCTATGTGATTTTTGACTTGCGTGCAAATTTTCAGACCATTCGGACATCGTTTGGTTGGGTTCAGATCGAAGGATCGAATTGAGGATCCTTGAAGTTTATAGGATTGCTTTCGATGCAAATCTAATAAATCAATGTTCATCTTAGTGTTCCAAAGATTGGAACAAGTTTGAATGAGGTTATAGAACATGTGTGCATGTTCGGATAAAGTCCCGGGGGTCTCGGGTGAATTTTGAATGGTCAACGGGACTAAATTCGCCGCTCTATAAAGCATTTACCTCAGATTTTCTGGTGTAATTGATATTAAAATTAGCAAACGACCTCCAAATTCAATTTCGTTTGAAGAATTAGCTCCGTCTTGAAATTATGGAGCCGTAGCAAAAAGAATCGTCCAAATCGGACTCCGTATGAAAAAGTTAGAGTAATCTTTGTAAAAGAAAGAAAGGAAATTGCTTAAGGGGTCGCAAATTTGACCTGGCCCATGACTTTTTGCCCGACTTTTGCCCAAATTAAATAGGACCTAGGGTCCATT
>MCJB01047550.1:53376-100994 GCA_002018475.1 Nicotiana obtusifolia
GTGGTTCTTACTCGTATACTCCACCAAAGCTTTCCCTTGATTTGGAGAATAGAGCTACACCTCCTGCAAAGCCGTCCATTATCGAACCACCTCAATTAGAGCTGAAACCACTTCCTTCGCATTTGAGGTATAAATTTCTTGGCGTAAATAATACTTTACCAGTAATTGTTTCTTCGTTGTTGAATGATGTGCAGGTGGAACAGTTGCTAAAAGTTTTGAAGGAGCATAGACAAGCCATCGGTTGGACAATTGCGGACATTCGGGGGATCCCTACTGGAATTTGTGAGCATAAGATTCAATTAGAAAGTGGGACAAAACCGAGTGTGGAGCATCAGCGAAGGCTGAATCCGTCAATGCAGGAAGTGGTAAAGAAAGAAATAATCAAATGGTTGGACGCTGGGGTAGTGTACCGGATCGCTGATAGTTCATGGGTGAGCCCGGTGCAATGCGTGCCAAAGAAGGGAGGCATGACTGTGATAAAAAATGAGAAGAACGAGCTTATTCCTACGAGAACTTTAACTGGATGGAGAGTGTGCATGGACTACAGGAAACTAAATAGCGCCACATGCAAGGACCATTACCCTATGCCTTTTATTGATCAAATGCTTGATCGGCTAGCGGGAAAGTCCTTCTATTGCTTCCTTGATGGATACTCTGGTTATAATCAGATTAATATCGCTTTGGAGGACCAGGAAAAGACTAAATTCACATGCCCATATGGCACATTTGCTTTTAGCCGGATGCCGTTCAGCTTATGCAACGCTCCAGCTACCTTTCAGAGATGTATGATGTCTATCTTCTCCGATATGGTGGAGGATTTCCTTGAGGTTTTTATGGATGAATTTTCGGTAGTAGGTGAAACTTTTGAGCACGGTTTGAAGAATCTGAAACAAGTGCTCAAGCGATGCGAAGAGACAAACCTTGTACTAAATTGGGAGAAATGCCACTTCATGGTGGATGAAGGTATTATTCTGGGACATAAAATCTCAAGGCGTGGCATAGAGGTAGATAAAGCTAAAATAGAAATCATCTCTAAGCTTCCTCCACCCACATCCGTCAAAGGTGTTCGTAGTTTTTTGGGGCATGCCGGATTCTACAGGCGCTTCATTAAGGACTTCTCAAAGATTGCAAATCCCATGTGTAAACTTCTTGAGAAGGATTCCAAGTTCTTTTTTGATGAGAATTGCCTCAAAGCTTTTGAGGAACTGAAGACAAAGCTCACCACGGCCCCATTATTGTCACACCTGATTGGTCTCTTCCTTTTGAACTGATGTGTGACACCAGTGGTGTAGCTATTGGAGTTATGCTGGGACAAAGACACAATAAAGTTCTTCACCCAATATACTATGCTAGCAAAACACTTACTGGGGCGCAGATGAATTACACCGTAGCTGAACAAGAACTGTAGCCATTGTGTATGCTTTCAAGTTCCGTGCGTATCTGTTGGGCTCTAAAGTAATTGTGTACACCGATCGTGCAGCTCTCTGTTATCTGATGGCGAAGAAAGATGCAAAGCCGCGACTAATCCGTTGGGTTTTACTGCTACAAGAGTTCGATTTTGAAGTTATGGATCGAAAGGGAACACAAAACCAAGTGGCAGATCACTTGTCTAGAATTGAAGAATCGGGGAGACAAAAAAGAGAGCTGGAAAACAATGATGCATTTCTAGATGAACAAATACTGGTGTTATCCAATTCCTTTGCACCGTGGTATGCAGACATTGCTAACTACATAGTCAACAATCTTATTCCTGAAGGGTTAGAATTTTACCAAAAGAAGAAGTTCCTGAGGTATTGTCGAAACTATTATTGGGAAGAACCCTTCTTGTTCCGTGTCTGTGCGGACAACATAATCAGGAGACGCGTGCCTGAGGAAGAGATGCTACAAATTCTGAAAGCTTGTCATGACTCACCGATTGGGGGTCATCATGGGGGGAATAGAACGACAGCAAAGATCTTAAAATGTGGTTATTACTGGCCGACCATTTATCAGGACGCTAATCAGTTGGTAAAGTCTTGTGACCAATGCCAATGACAGGGCCCAATTTCTAGAAGGCATGAGATGCCTATGAACTTTGTGATGGAAATCGAACTATTCGATGTTTGGGGTATTGACTTCATGGGCCCTTTTATAAGCTCATGTGGGATGAAATACATCTTAGTGGCTGTGGACTACGTGTCCAAATGGGTAGAAGCCATTGCTTTACCAAACAACGAGGCTCGGAGTGTGACCGCGTTTGTAAAGAAGAATATTTTCACCCGGTTTGGCACCCAAAGAGCCATTCTTAGTGATGGGGGTTCGCATTTCTGTAACAGAGTCTTTAAAGGTCTCCTTGACAAGTACGGGGTCAAGTATAAGGTTGCCACCCCCTATCACCCACAGTCGAGCGGTCAAGTGGAGGTATCCAACAGGGAAATAAAGAGCATACTAGCAAAGACAGTGAATGCAAATAGGACCGACTGGTCAAAGAAGCTAGATGATGCTCTATGGGCATACCGCACAGCGTACAAGACCCCTATCGGTACATCCCCTTATCGGCTAGTTTTCGGAAAAGCTTGCCATTTACCTGTAGAACTTGAGCATAAGGCTATGTGGGCCTTGAAAAGATTAAACATGGACTGGGCGGAAGCTGGAGCTCTAAGGCTAGCACAATTGAATAAAATGGAGGAGTTCCGTCTTCACGCATATGAAAGTGCAGCAGTATATAAAGAAAGAATGAAATTCGTCCATGACAAAAAGATCTTAAGAAGAGAGTTCAAGGCAGGGGATCTGGTATTGTTGTTCAACTCAAGACTAAAACTATTTTCGGGGAAGCTGAAGTCTAAATGATCTGGCCCTTTTAAAGTTGTTGATGTCTCTCCCTTTGGAGCTGTTGAATTAGTATCGGAGGATGGGCTCCGAACCTTCAAGGTAAACGGGCAAAGAATCAAGCACTACCTGGGAGGGAATGGAGAGAAACATTTGGTAGAGCAGCTGGCTCTAAAGGATGGTCCATGCCCAACCATGGATTGATTGCTGAGGCGTCTTAGCTTCGTCGTGCCGCGACGTTAAATCAAGCGCTTCATGGGAGGCAACCCATGTGTGGTAACAAGTACTTTTGTTTGTTGTTGTACCTTTATTCAAGTTTTAGTATTATATTTGTACTTAGTGCTATTTGAAGGATGTTTTAGAATGCATGAATTTGACAAAAGGACACAAAAATTGAGAAGGAGTTCTTGAAACAGTGGAAAAACAACAATGTGACAAATGCTACACAAATGCGATCGCATTATCAATATGCGAGCCGCATTTGTGTCGCAAACTGAAGCAGAAAATTGAACAAACATAGCTGTCACAAATGCGACGATGTACAACAGTTCGCGGATCGCATTCGCGTTATGCGGTCCGCATTCTCATCGCAAACAGAGACAGAGAATTTGGTTCAAAACAATGACATAAATGCGGTGAGGTAGCTCTACTTTGCGTTCTGCATTTACAATATGCGATGACTTAATCATCGCATACTGACAGGTACGTGTCCACATTCCCTCCTCTTCTAAATCCTTTAACCTACATATATAAAAAATAAAAATAAAAAAAGAAAAATAGAAAAGAAAACACAACAGAGAACGAACAGCGATTGACATTATCGGAGGAAATTGAATTTCAAGCTTACCAAACATCAAAGTGCTAATTAAAAGTTATCCTAAATCCTCACATCTTCTTCCTAGGTATGTTCGACCCTTGCTATATTTTTAATTTTAATTTTGCAAGTTAGGATTGGTGTTTCAATGGAGTTTTTGAACTTTTGGGGGATGAAGACAAGGATCTAGGGTAATAATTCTTGGGGGATGAACCTACTTGTGTATCTAAAGGTATTTGTGGTCCACAAAATCAAAATGTGGACCGCAATTTGACCGCATCCCTAAACCCTAGATATCTGAGGAAGACAACAAATGCAGTGCCTTTGCGATCGCATAATGCCTATGCGAACCGCAAAGGCACAGCAAACAAGGCCAGAACATTTTGAGTAGCATCATCAATTTCTGCGGTCAGTTTGCGATCGCATATCTCACTTTGCGGTGAATATGCGATCGCATTTTTGTGTATCCAACAGGCCTATGCACAAAAACATTCTGCGATGGTAATGCGATTCGCATAGTGGTTATGCGATTTGCATATTCCACCGCAAAATGAAACCTGGCTTGGCACACCTAAGAATGCGACGAGTTCGCGGTTCGCATAGTTGATATGCGACCTCAAACCACGCCGCATTTCTATAAGTCTTTGTTGATTATTCCTGTTTTGCTTTTCTCTAATGATGATAATGTCGCTTACATTTCACCCTCATGCAGTTATGGCAGCCAAAAAGCACTCCGTAAAGAGAAGGCCATCATCCACTTCTACCTCAGCACAACCCAAACGGGTAAGAGTGGAATCACATGTGCCAAGCACCTCCCAGTCTGATAAGGAGGAACGCTTACCGAAAGTCGATCTAGTGGCTGAGGCCAGAAGGAAACGCGGTGATGACCTTCAGCTTTGATTCGGGGTTGAAGGTTCCTGGACACTGTTCAGGGAAGGGCTAACTAAAAGGAAAATCTTGGGGGAGAAAAAGTTGAGTTTGAATGGATTACAGGAACAGTACCCTCATATTCTCGACAACATCAAAACGAGAAAATGGGAGTACTTTATTAGGGACCCTAAAGAATATAATGAGTCAATGGTCTGGGAATTCTATGCATCTTACGAAGCTTCACGAACGGGGTACCATAGACGCAACAGAATATTCACTGGCATCGTCCACATTCGGAGAAAGGCTGTGTTTTGCGACAGTGAGCATATTAATGAACTCTACTTCCCCGATTGGTAATCAGGCACAGCTGAGTACGATGCCAAGTACTCCAATAGAGAACACGAACGTGGATGGATAGCGTCTGTTATTTTAAGGGGACTCCTGCCTGGATTAACCCTGGAAAGAAAATCTATAAAGAGGACCTCACAAGGGAGGGTAAATTTTGGCTAAACTTCGTCACCTCCCATTTAATACCGTCCAGAAACGAAACAGATATCAGCATTGAGAAAGCACTTCTCATTGCGTGTATTATGGCAGGTATTAAAATTGATGTGGGGAGTCTCATTTTCCAGGAGATTGGCATCCGGGCAACGCAGCGTGCCACATCACTTCCCTTTCCGAGTTTGATCACAACCTTTTTCCAAGAGGTGAATGTTCCTTTCTTTCCACAAGCTGACAAACTCGGAAAGTCAACGAGGGGTATCGATATCACTCGTATCAGTGATTCAGCTGCCCCAACAGAGACCCCAATCCAGGACATTGACTCCCAAAATCTCCTATCTCCCCAAGATCCAGAAGCCTCCACTGCTGCTATAGAGACTGCACTCCCATCCACCACGGGTCCATCTTCTTCATCAATGCCAGCCCTTTCAAGACTTGGTCTAATTGCACATCACGCTAATGCCAAAGTGGACCAACTTTTGAAAACCCTGCCCCACCTGATCAAATAGGCCCTGAATCCTATTCAAACGTCAGTGACCCTCTCCAGCAACAACAAACATTGTTCGAAGATCGGTTGCACAAACTTGAGTCTAGGGTTGAACAGATTGAAAGAGGTGAGGCTAGGGTTTTACCCTAGCTGAGGGAGGAAGTAAAATCCCTGAAGACCGAACTCCAGAAAATGCAAAATTTGGAGTTCAACATAGCATCTCTCCTCCCCAAAGAGGGTAACCAGAGTGCAGACATTGCTGCACCAGACTTGGGTTGGACTTCACTGCTCTAATGGTAGACATTGCACCTTCGTCTGCCAAAGTGTCTCATCCTCCAGCTCCTCCGGTACCGGTAGATGTTACTGATGACGAGACATCGGGGCAGTCATCAGAGTTAGAAGGGGAGGAGTCAGAGGATGCAAGTTCATGGTCCGATGAGGCTGATGACCCTAAGGAGAAGGACAAAGCAATTGCGACGCAATGGTCCGATGAGGCTGATGACCCTAAGGAGAAGGACAAAGCAATTGCGACGCCAACAGTGGAGGAAGAAGAGCACGCAGACATTGAGAGGGCCATACAGCACTCGCTAGCAGATGTGGCCGCCCTTGCAGACTCATCGGCCACACAGCCACCAGTGGGCAAAGCTAGCAGCTCAGCAGCCCCACCACCTGCTCCAGTTCAATCTCACAGCCCTCCTGCAGCTCCAGAGGATTCCTAGGCTACTGAATCTCGTCGCGCAAATGCGCCCCAGGGAGCCCCTTGCACTCTATCTTCTTTTCTTATGCATTGGGGACAATGCATGATTTCGATTGGGGGTGGTAGCCTTATTTGTGTATTTGATCTATTTTCTTGTTTGGTGACATTGATAACTATAAAATATGTAGTAATGATTAATGATTTGTGTATATATGCTGTTGTAGTTAAATAGTTAGTGAAATGAAGTTTGTCAATAAAATCCCTTATTTTTTCTTTGCCGGGTTCTTTTTCAAGGGAGTAATAGTAGAACCGGGTTTATTAAAATGAGATATATTGACCGGGATGGTGAAATTGTGTAGTATCAAGTATGTAAATCTGTGTGTAGATTATGCCCTTGTTAACAAATCAACTATGTGAGGCTCACTCTGTAACTCTAGGTTCACCTAGAGTCGTGTATGTATACATGAGGAAAGCCTCGAGTGACCAAATGTTAACTCTAAAGCTGTAAACTATGTTAACCGAACAGTTTATGTGCCAATGTGTGTGAGCTCTTTGTTTGAATATTTCTTGTGTTGCTTCTGCCATCTAGAACTTGCCCGGTTGGTTTTTCGATGCTTATTATAAATGCACTGAGTTGGAGAAAGGATCTTAGGCATTCTTTGTTTATGTATGAAACCTTTTTAGCCTCTTTTAGCCTACCCGTGTATAAATAATATCACTAGTTCCCCATTTGAGCCTTTTAGCCTTTTAGCCTTTTCCTTGGCCTCCTCATTACAAACCTTTTCCGTTCGTAAAACAATGACCTCTTTTGAACCCGTTCCTCCTTGAACATTGAGAACAGGGCTAAAAGCCTAAGTTGGGGGTGTGGGTCAAAATGGAAATGGATAAGGCTGTGAAGTGAGGGTGAGAGCCTGCTAATGTGAATTTTTGAAAGCTCCAAATAAGGGGAAAAAAAAGAGAGAGAGAAAAGAAAAAGAAAAGAAAAAGAAAATAGTTATACATGTATTTACAATAATGGAGCTCTGAAATAGATTTGAGAGGAATTTAAGGCTGGCCCACTTTGGGAACTAAAAGCCAATGAGGCTACGGGGGTTGAAAAGAAGCGAAATGTTAAAAGAAAGAAGAATGTAATTAGTGTTCAAGGAGGATGTAGTCACTCACATCTAAATAAATATCCTACCCTTCCTTAAACCTACATTACAAGCTTACAAAGTCCTTATGTGATCTCCAACAGAGTATTCTTAGAAGTAGGTGACGAATTAAAATAAGGGCAAGCATATGGTATGGCATGTGGTGACACTTGAAATTTTGTTTTGAGAGTGAGTGTATTTACATTTTAGTCCCTTTGTAGTGTTATGATAAAGATCGTGAGAGTGGGACTTTCTTTCCAGTGAGGGACATAAACTGCTAGGTTGATAGAAAGTTGAGTTTTGAGTAAAGCATAAGTGCATTCAGCTGAAGGTAGCCTTTAGTTACTTTGTTGAGGCTCAAAGTTCACAAGTTGATTGGTTGTCCTTGAATATACTGATGATTCAGGGAGGGTAAAGTATTCAAAGAGATATACTTGAGATGCAAACAACAAACACCGTCCATAGTCATTATTGTCAAGTAATTGTAATAAAAAGGAATATTGAACTTAAGTGTAAACGAAAACTGATTGCAATATTGTGAATGTAAATAATATGAATTAAAGAAACCAAGGTTGTGTTCCCCTTTATGTAGTACAATGCTATTGATATTAATATTGAATATTTCCAACGGAAAACTTTCTTGATATGCAATTGATGCCTAATTTACTACCCAATATTTTCCAATAGTTGGATAACATATCCTCTTTATGATTTTTCCAAATACAAAAGAGTTGTGATTACGAACAATCAATTAATGCCAAATTAAAACCCACTTATTCCTAAGCGATTTTATTAAACAAGGTTTAAAGCCTTGAGTCTTTGTTATTTGCTTCTACCAAGTTCTATCCCACTTTCCCAAGCAAAGATAGAATTAATTGGCGTTCGTTAATGTTTGCAACCATTAACAATTGTTGAAGAATAAGAAGTAAATAGATATCAATCATCTGTTGAAATCATATTCAATATCAAACTCTGAATAATATTGTACCTATCTAGGGTTCACAACCTTAGCGTTTAAATTTAGCTACTCATGCTGAACATTGAATAAGAAAGAATAGTAATTGTCATCATCTTACAAAATAAAAGGTAATTGATCCCAAAAGCTTCCAAGAATTCAAACTAGCTAATTGCCCGTACATTTTACTCTCAATTTTGACAAGATGTCCCTCACAAAACCCTATTAAACCTATTTATAAAGGCCCAAAACCCGAGGCGAAATCCGGACTAATTTGCTCCTGGTGTAATAATGCGGACCGCATTTCTGTCGCAAAATAGAAATGTGGACCGCAAATCTTCCTTGACTGTCGCATAGTTAACCCAGAATTTTTGCCTTCATCGCATGATGGTTTTGCGGTCCGCATGTTGATTATGCGATCGCGAAATGTGATCGCATTCTTCACCCTGTTTTTCACCCAAAAACTCTGCTTGCATCTGCGATTTCACAGTGCTATTTTGCGATTCGCATTCTTGTTTTGCGGTCGCATATGCAACCGCATTCTCGACATGAAGAAGTGTCCAGAGTTCTGTCCTTGTTTGCGATTTGCTTGTGAGCTATGCGGTCCGCATTCGCTGTTTGCGATCGCATACTCATATCTGCGATGCTGTTTAAGTCTTTTCTTGTCTTTAGTTGGCCTTTTTAGCTCTTTTCTGTGCTTTTGAGTCCTTACACTCGATGTTCTGCAAATACACTAAAATTACATAAGTATCGGTAGAATTTGCACATAAAACAAGTTAAACTCTAAGCAAGTAGTATCAAAATGTGCCGAAATTACCCGGGCACATCAACACCCCCAACTTAAACTTTTGCTTGTCTTCAAGCAACTAAAACAATACTATCCTAGTCTAGACTCTACTTATTAAACATGAAACTAGAATTACGACTTAGTCGAGTATTAAACTAATTAGATAAACGTTTCACACCTATTCCCTGTGGGATTCGATCCCAACCTTATTGGGTTATTATATTTGATACCAACTGCTTACACTATTCTTAAGGTGTAATTTGAGCGTATCAGTAAGTCTCCTGTCTAACATTGTCAGTGGAAAACTACCTCCTAGGTCATATTTACTGTTATGTGCAACTAGTTGCGGGTGCTACGTACGTACGAGGTGACGAGAGTCTGTACGTAGCTAAAGCATGTTTATGTCAGAGTAGAATTAGGACTTTATCATGTATAATTGATTTATTTGAACTCGTTCTGCTGGCTTAATTAATTAAAGTTATAACTGAATTTGATTTAGAAATAAATATATGTGTACTAGGCCGAAATTTAACACTTTGAGTTGTGGGCGAGTTATTTGAGAAATAGTAAAGATTGTGTCTATTTTGTGCTCATATACTATATTGTAAGAACATGTCTCGTAATTTGGTAACTTCCTTCCTTTCTTGTGGAGCGGGCCGAACGCCTCGGTAGTATATTGATGCATCTATGGTTCATGCCGCACGACCCTCAGCAGTGTACACATTATTCTGGATCGGGCCGAACGACGTCGACAGAATCGTGTGTTATATCGCTAGTAGTCCTAATGTTCACGAGATAAACTTCCACTGCTGCCCGGCATTTTATGGTATTCCTCATTTATTTGGTATTGACATTTGGTATTTTCTGAGCTATTAAGGTAGAATACAAGATCGAGAAATCTATACTTTAAAAGAAATAATTGAAAAAATTATGAAATTACAGATTTACTCCACTATTGCTGTGCACTTCATATCTGTTATGAATTATCATATCATTTTATTTGACCTCTAGTAAGTGTCGATGCCGACCCCTCGTCACAAACTTCTCCGGGGTTAGGCTAGATAATTACTGGGTACGTGTTGATTTACGTACTCATGCTGCACTTCTGCACTAAATGTGCAGGATCTGACAGGTTCATTTGATGATCATCTCGGTGCTTAGGCGCATCTGTTGAGAAGACTTTATATGAGCTGCAACTCAGGCTACGCATCGCAGTCCACCGAGTCTCCATTGTACTATTTATTTTATCCCCTCTTATTTATCTTATGGACAGAGGTTGTATTATTATTGTATTCCTTAGAAAATGCTCATGTACTTGTGACACCGAATTTTGGGGGTTCCTACGGGTTGTTCATAATTGTAGTTGTGTAAAATATTATCGTTTACCCTGTAAATTCCATTTCATATTATTTTATTAATGAAAAATTATGATTTCAAATACTAAAATGAGTAATTAAGTTGATCAACCACAATTGGCTTACCTGGAGCCGGTGTTAGGCGCCATCACGACCTACAATGGATTTTGGGTCGTGACACAAACGGATGAATAAATGACAACTCTATTTCCAGGAATCAACTAAGCCACACAACAAGTAGCATTCAAGAAGGTTGCTCTTTTATTCTTGAATCTATGATTTCACCATTTGATCAATATCTTTTAATATTTTAAGGAAAGAGTAGCCTTTGAATTGCTTGTATTTTTCCAAAGAAAATCAGCCATATTTATAGACTAAAAAGATAAGTTATTTTCATTTAATAAAGATCATGAATATGTTCATGAATTTGGTAGATCAAAAAGTATTTGCTAAAATAAAAGAATCATATGTAGTAAATTAAAAATGAATTCACATTCATTCACTTTTGAAAATAAGAGTCTTTTGATCAAATACATTAATTTATCATATACATTATCTGAAATTTATTGAAACACTTATTCCAACATGAACTTATATACACATGGAGTTTCAAATATTTTTCTTCAAATCTGAAAATTTAACCTCGATCTCAAGCTCCTCAATTTTAAGCTCATTAGCGTTGTTGTAACCGGTGGCTTGTGTTTAATTTTAAAATAAAAGGAGATTATCATCTGTTTGGTTGAATTCAAAATCAGAACTCAGATAAAGAAGAAGAGAAACAAAGCGAGAAGGGGAGGAAAAATAATTAGGAGACAAACTTTCAGCTTTTAAGGGATAGGGAAAATGGGTAGGCAGATAATATTTTACGCTCAATATGAAATTATTGCAATGAATTTTAATATAGGTAGAAATGGGTAATATAATTGTCCCAAATAAGTATTTTGTGTAGTTTTCTTCAAAAAATAATAGGAGGAAATAACGTTCATTATTGACAAGTTGGATCACAATAATATTTAAACACATTTCGATTTGAGCAATAAATATTTCCAATATGTCACAAATTTAATCTCAAACATACACAAAAATTAAATTAATGTTAGTGCAATTCTTCCTCTTCCTTATACTAATAAAACCTCGATATAAAATAAAACACTAGTAAAAAGCTTTATACTTAATATTTTTAACACTCCATTTTATCCATACTAATTGGAGCAATTATAAAATTTTACATGTTACTTTTGACTTGTGTATCGTTTGAAAAATAATTTTAAACACTAATTTTGATAACGAAACTATCATAAAAGTTTAAAAAAACTAAATTGTTAAATGATCTCGCATTCTTTGAAGTTAACAAAAATAATACTCCACCTCTTCTAATTTATTATATGGCGATATTACTTTATTTGGGGAGTCAAAATAATTCTTCTTGAACCATGATTATCTTAAATATATATTATAAATTTTTTTGAATTATTAGCTATTATAACTTATAGTAATTTTTATGTATTTTTAAAATAATTTAATTTCCAAGAAAATGAATAATTTATATCTCAATTCACACCAGAAATCAACTACTTTCGACCGTCGTCTCGTAACCTTCCCAAGGAAATCAATATTTGAATGGCAAAATACATAAAATGACACCTGACAAATCCCCTTACACACATGTTGACTACGAGAATAACTTTATACACCCAAGCATTTCTGAACTGTGTTTATGACACATTTCTTCGATGCTTGACCACTTCTTCTTATAGATTTGAATTACACGTGCCAATAGTTACGGTCGAAATCGGGCTCGACTATTGCACGAAAGATCGGGCTCGAAACGCGAAGGGTTGAAGATCGACGAGCTTCATCGAAGTAGAACACGAGGTTAGAATGTCCGTCCTCGAGAATATCGAGCCCGTTATTCGGGACTGATCCTGACCCAGGACATGCTTGAGGGGAGATCGCCGAACCTAAATAAACGGAAAGCCAGAATATTTGTAATGGGACGAGCACCGCGGCGGGAATCTCGACATAAATCAGCAGGGCCGTTTAATTAGCAAATCAGGAGATTTTTTACCTTATATAGAGTTATACCTAAAGCAGGATTCCCCTACTATATAAAGGGGGGTCTAATTATTTGTAAGGGACTTGGGAATATCATCATGAAAGATAGCAATAGACTGATCTCTTTAGTTATTATTGTCTCATTATTCTATTCCTAACCTCGATCGCAACATTTCTTGACCGAGGACGGTCATGATACAAGGCTAACGCCACCCGGCTTGTGTGGTTTGAATATATTTTTATTATTAATTCTATTTTCAATTTGATTTCTCATTTTTATATCAAACTAGATCACGTATCCTTAAAACCGCGTATAAATTCAATTGTTATCCAATTTTGAGGGTAAATAGTTTGGCGCCCACCGTGGGACCGAGGATAATAGTGACTATTTGATACAAATCTCCATAATACACACTGCTTCCCACTTGCTCTTTGAAGTGTCTTTGATTCCAAGCTATAATACAAAAATGTCAAACTTTCAATCGGCACCTCTGCATGTTGACTTCAAATCCAGTCTCCAAGGTGAAAATAACAACGTAGCGCTCGGTAACAAGATCCCGATCACATATTAGATTGACGCTAATTCGCATGTGGCTGTTGATACGAACCTGCCTACCGACCCCGAAAATAGCGTTCATAAAGGAGTCCGATCAGCAACTCGAAACACCCAAAACGTTGAAGACGATGGGATCAACCTACGAGTAATCTTCGAAATGTTGCAGGCTCAACAGGCAACGATAGCTTAGTTACAAAACTAAAGCCGAGCACCGAACAGGGATGAGCCCGACCCATCCTGGGAAATTGCCCGTAGAGATGAATCGGTCGTAGAAAGGTCGAATGAACATGAACCGGGGACTAACCTCGAGATTAAAAAGATGCTCGAGGAGCTGACAAAACAGTTAGAATCAGGGGAGATAGAAGAAGCAGTGTGTCCGGGTGGAACTCCATAAGAAATGAAAGGAGGAATGACCGAGGCTAGAACAACTGGAGACTCATGACCAAAAACAGCTTCGATAGGTTCATCGGGCCATAAAAAGCACCGAGGCCATGAATACGAACCTGAAGCTGTTAGATGAAAGGCGCGAAGCCGCCCTTGTTCGGTTGGCTTCCCAAAAGCAACGAATCAAGAGGTATTACAACAGAAGGACCAACCTTCGATACTTCAACGTCGGGGACATGGTACTAAGAAAGGTCACACCAAACACATGGAATCCGAACTAGGGAAAGCTGGGACTGAACTGGGAAGGACCTTATCATATCATCAAAATTACCGGAAAGGGATCTTAGAAGCTCGGAACGATGAGCGGTGAACAACTAGAATATAACTCACTTGAAGCAATATTACTGCCAAGGTACGGCCCCTTTCTTTATTTATTTACACTTTAAACTAACGCTTGCAGGTAGCAAACAAGGGACAATAGGAGATGTTGGGTCTAAAAGTACGTGTTGCACTCTTTTTTCCTTGGACCGCTTTTGTCCCAAATGGATTTTACGGCAAGGTTTTTAACGAGGCAACAAGTAAATCGTGCTAACTTAGAATCGAAGGCCGGTAACGAACCGGTGGTGATGATCACGACAACAGCGCAAAGCTTACTTCTTTTTCCTCTAATATCGATTTTAGCATGGAAAGCGACTTCAGGATTGAAGGGTCTCGATCAATAGGATTCAATGAAAGGGCCAAACGGCCAAATGAACCGTGCTCACGTAGACTGATCGAATCCTGACACAGAACTTGTACACATACATGGCAGAATAAAGTGAAATCTCTTCTTTGCAAAAGTCTTGTCTTTTAAAGCTTCTCGTTTACATTTCTCAAGGAATTCCCTGCTTCTGATCCCCTAAAGGAAACGAGCCGAGGGCCGCCTTAACCTGAGTTCGAATAATCACACTCTCACTCGGGGACCACCGTCCGAAAAATGAGCTCGAGGGCCGCCTTAACCTGAGTTCGAATAATCACTCTCTCACTCGGGGACTACCGTCCGGAAAAAACTCAGACTGCCCAAGTTATTAGATCGAGGGGACATAAGACCTATTAGGCAACCCCAGAACTTTAAAGGCTAAGGCCGTTTCAAGTTAACAGCACTCGAGGGGACATAAGACCTATTAGGCAACCACCGAATTTTAAAGACTAAGGCCGTTACGAATTAACAGCACTCGAGGGGACATAAGACCTATTAGGAAACCCCATAACTTTAAAGGCTAAGGCCATTTCGAGTTAACAGCACTCGAGGGGACATAAGACCTGTTAGGCAACCCCAGAACTTTAAAGGCTAAGGCCGTTCCGAGTTAACAGCACTCGAGGGGACATAAGACCTATTAGGCAACCCCCGAACTTTAAAGGCTAAGGCCGTTCCGAGTCAACAACGCTCGAGGGCACAAAGCTTATTTGGCAACGCCCGAATTAAAAGGCTAAGGCCATTCGGGGTTAACAACGCTCGAGGGAACAAAGCTTATTTGGCAACGCCCGAATTAAAAGGCTAAGGCCATTCAGGGTTAACAAAACTTGAGGGCGCAAAGCTTATTTGGCAACGCCCGAATTAAAAGGCTAAGGTAATTCCGGGTTAACGAAACCCAAGGGCACAGAGCTTATTTGGCAAAGAGGCTAAGGCCATTCCGGGTTAACGAAACCCGAGGGCACAAGCCTATTCGGTGTTGCCTGAACAAGAGGCTATGGACACATAAACACGGCTCGGAGACGTCTGAAAAACAACAAAGCATTGAAATTTTGCTGATCGATCCAATCGAGTTTTTGCTGGACCTGCGGATTTTGACCATCAGTCACTGAATCAAAGTCATATCACTTACGTCATGAGTCTATCGTCACTTATCAGAATGAGAATCGAAAGCTCGTGTAGTAAGAATCTGAGGCTCATATCGTTTCTCATCATTACTCTCCGAAAAATGAGGGGACTATTTGTATACGGTTGAAATCGGGCTCGACTATTGCACGAAAGATCAGGCTCGGAACGCGAAGGGTTGAAGATCGACCCGAGTTTCATTGAAGTAGAGCACGAGGTCAGAATGTCCTTCCTCAATCGAGCTCGTAATTCGGGACCGATCCTGACCCCGGACTTGCTCGAGGGGAGATCGCCGAACCTAAATAACGGAAATCCAGAATATTCGTAATGAGACGAGCATCGCGTCGGGAATCTCCGCATAAATCAGCAGGGTTGTTTAATTAGCAAGTCAGGATATTTTTTACCTTATATAGAGTTGTACCTAAAGCAAGATTCTCCTACTATATAAAGGGGGGGGTCTAATTATTTGTAAGGGACTTGGGAATATCTTCACGAAAGATAGCAATAGACTGATCTCTTTAGTTATTATTGTCTCATTATTCTATTATTCCCAACCTCGATCGCAACATTTCTTGACCGAGGGAGATCAACATACAAGGCTAACGCCACCCGGCTTGTGTGGTTTGCATTTATTTTTATCGTTAATTCTATTTTCAATTTGATTTCTCATTTTTGTATCAAACTAGATCACGTATCCTTAAAATCGCGTATAAACTCAATTGTTATCCAATTTTGAGGGTAAACACCAATCCAAGAGCGACACGTTTCATAATTAAAAATATATATTATACTTAAATAAACCCCAATTTACAACATTAAAAAATAAATAAAGTAGTTGTGTGTCTTCCTCAACACCCCACATCCGTTGGGTTTATCCTCTTCCCCAATCCTACCCCCATATTGGCTCCTCCTCCAGTATCACTTGCACGCCGGCTTCTTCCAACTCACCCTCCATCCCTATTATCTTCCAAATAATTTTCAGATCCACTGGTGGCCATAAAACTTATTTCCATCACCGAAGCAGGGACGAGAACAGTGAGAGCTTGACCAAAGATTGATGAGAAAAGACTGAAAAAGACACAATACTAAAAAAAATAAAAATAATCATTCAAACAAGCTTTGATGATGGATTTCGACTCTAACTTCTTTTAATCCCAGAGATGAGAACTCCTCCAACGCTCGAGAAAATCAGACAGACAATTACTAAAAAATTACTGTTTCACCTAGAATCGGTGATTTTGTTTGGTTGATTTTGAATCAATTTTCACCAACCCGATTCGAGATGATTTGGATTTGCGATTCAAGAAATCGAGATAATGGGTTTCTTAACTATTGATGGGTTTTCTTCGATTTCTTCTCTGGCTTTTATTCTTAACCGTTGTTGTTGATTATTTTTTTATGTTCCTAGCAATGAAGATGATGATTACAAAAAATAAAGAAAAAAAAAACTAGATATATGGCGCTAAAATGAGGCTTCCGATACATTTTTTTATTACACTCGCCTGCTTTTGGCGTAAAACACAAACCTGTCATGGGTCAAAAGTGGTGTATCATAAATACACTTTTGAAAAAATTAGGTGTGCACTGTGCAAGATTATTTCCGTGGTCAATAAGGTCAAGTGGCAGTTTATGTATTTTGCCATATTCGAATTGGAAAATCATGTCATATATTTATTCTTCTTTTTATCTGCTATGCTTTTATTGACAAAAGTACTCCATGTTTATGCTCGTGAGGAAATAGCATGCATAAGCAAAATACTAGAAATACATGAAAGTTGACTATGATACCATTGTCATAAAAAAAAAATATATATATATATATATATATATATATAGAAGTAACACTGTATCAAACATTTAAAGAGGTTAAGTTCTGTTTGCTTTTTTGAATATATTTACAAACTAGATAGGAATAACTTAAGGTAATTACCATCAAAGGTTGCGATGAGGTCATGAACACATCCTTAACTAGAGATCTAGAATTCAAACTTGTAATAATTCAACAAGTTATTTTGAGTTTTTAGCATTGCATTTCTTGATTTGAAACTTTTCGTATGTTAATATGATATTTTGGGACTTTCTGGTATGGGTGGTTTGGATCCCGAAGGAATCGGTTGCGCTCGAGGTTGACTTTTAGAATGGCTTTTTGACTTTGGTTAAAGATCTTAACTTTATCATTTGGAATCAATTCCTATAGCTTATATTGATAGTATTACGTTATTTTTGGCTAGATTCGAGTGTTTCGGAGATTGATACGCATAGGAAAGGTTGCTAGCGGAGTGATTTGATTTGCTTGAGGTAAGTATCTTATCTAAACTCGGTTGAGGCACTAGTTGCCTGAATTGTTATGATAGCTACGTGCTATTCGGTGCGCACATGCGTGGGGATGAAACCATGTGAGGGCACTAGGATTATTTATTCATGTTCGGGTTATGCTCGGGCTTTTATAAGCCTAGAATTTGACTGTTAAACCTTAAGCTATGATGCTTCGCACATTTTTGACATTGTTGTGAATTATTTGAGCCATGTTTGATGCTACATAGGAGCTTAATCCCTGAATGAACTGATAAATGTTATTTTTTGATGAAATTACCGGTTTGAGTTATGATAGTACACTTGCACATGCCTACTCCTAAGCATGTCGTTTATACCAGTCCAGGAGCATGAGATTTGTTATTCACTCATTTCATACATGTGTACTTGTTTATTTGCTCCTGTGTGATATGATTAGACTAGGTGCCCGTCACCACGCCGGGCGGACCGTGTTGTTATTCCTGTGACCATACCGGGCGAACTGTGTTAATGTGCCTGTGACCATACCGGGCGGATTGTGTTTGTTGGAACGTGAGTTGTCCGTGCGGATTCAGATATTGATGTTATTAGCACGTGTGTTGTCTGTGCAGCACGTGAGTTATTCATGCTGGTTTTATTATCAGCATGTGAGTTGTCCGTGCAGCACGTGAGTTGTCTGTGCAGCGTGTGGATATGAATCCATCCCCATAGGGTCATCCTCTCATGTTTATCTCTTGATGGTGTACACGCGGTTATTGAGGAACTGATCGGTGGCTTGGTACTGGTATGGGAAAGTTGAGGAAATCTAGCCAGTGTTTTGTTGGATTTTGCACTCCATCTTTTCTTGCAATTTCCTTGATTATTTATCTGATTTAACTGCATATCACCTCTGAATGCCAAGATATTGTCTAAGCCGAGTATTTTGAGAAATTGTACACATTCACGGATGTTTTCTTACTGAACTTGATGATTTGCTTCCAATATTGTTCTGTGCCAGTTTTAAGGATGAAACTACACAGGTGATAGCTAGTATCATTAATAATTTGTGCTTCTCTTACCTTGCCGTGTTTATTTGCGATACTTATTGAGTACATTGGGTCAGTTGTACTCATACTACACTCTGCACTTAATTGTGCAGCTCTAGGTGTGAGGACCGGTTATCAGCAGTAGGCTTGCTTGTTGGAATATCTGCTAGAGGCAAGGTAGAGCTGCATCCTTGATCATAGTTTGACTTGTCTTTTCCTTTCATACTATTGTTATAGTTCAGACAATGTATTTATTGTTCAATTTCAGACTAGTATTCTATTGTAGAAGCTCATGACTTCATACATACCAGTTTCTGGGGGGATTTACTTTGTATTAGCAGTTTTATGGTGCTGAAATATTAGACTTATGCTATTTCTATAAATTTCGTTATTCTGTTACCTTCGTTATCATGTTTCGATTTGCCTAGCCGGTGCGTTAGGCGCCATCACAACGGATAGAGATTTTGGATAGTGACAAATAAGCTTGGAAATGGATAGCTACCTGCATTTCTGCATTGCAAGTCTTGCCTTCTGCTATCGGAACTTCTGTTCAACTAATTAAACCTTAGGCTTATCTGGGGTAAAATGTATGATATGTACCTCCATCAATGTAAAGAATCTCATATAGAAAGTGGTGAACTGGTGATGTACATAAACTTGGGCTGCAACATATGTATTAGAATTTGATAGTTTAGTTATGTAAAACTCAACAAACTAGGAATATATATTTATACTTGCAACAATTTATAGAATGAACAGTGAGTCTCTATTTATAGCAATCATAGAAAAAAGAAAAAATCTGCTGAAATATGTGATCTAAGTAATGACAACATGTCAACAAATGCTATTTCTTCTACTCGCAACAGAGTGCAATTGGAATAACCGGAGAACCAAACAGTTTTGGTATCATTTACGCCTAAAACAATAGTAAGTTCCCTGCAAGGTAAGAGTTCTAATGTGCCGAATGCTGACAGCTGATAGCACTTCCAGCCTTGAAAATGAGATGAGACAAGAAGACAAGTTAAGCAATCTACAATTAGACTCAAATTACACAACCACAAAAAATTATATCAAGAAGTAATATTTCTTCCTCTTCAAAGAGGTTAGAGACTAGCAAGCCCACTTGAATCTAGCTCTTCCTCTTCTTCAAGCAAAGTTGGACATGAAACTTTGTCGACACTTGAAGTCAAACCTGATAAAAAGTATAAAATATTAAAATTGAAAGCTATTAGTAATATAATAAGTCATTGAGAAAAATACTTCCCATTTATTTCATTCCACAACCAAGTACGAGCACACATCAAAGCCTCCAAAGTAGTAGGAGGAAGTCTACTATGATGTGGACTATTCAACCTCCCACTAGTGCTAAATGCCGATTCTTAAGCGACAACAGAGACAGAAATGGCTAAGAGGACACGAGCCATTTTTTCCAAAGTAGGAAATCTTAATCCGTTTGTCTTCCACTAACTTATACTGTCAAATGATGGTGTACGAGGTAGCAAGCTTTCTTCATAATACACATCCAATTCTGATCTTGTGTCCACATTCGCCCTATTCGACTCGACAAATTTATCAAAACTAGAGAGTCCATCACCATCAACAACACCAACAACTTCATTGGATGCTTGAGATGACTCATGTGAAGCAAGTGCTCTATTCTGATATTCTTGAAAGAGATCAAAACAATAGTTTCGAACTTCTTGAATTTTATCCAAAGAAGCTTATTCACTATAAATTTGTGCAAGATAGAATTTCACCAACTTCATCTTATCCTCGGATAAAAAAAGTGTAGCTAGACCCATCAAAATATTCACATCATCCCAATTTTTTTTAAAATTTCAAAAATATTGACGTTGCCATAGAGCTAATCAAAGGATTTAAACTTTTCATCCAAGCTTCCTGTTCTACCTTAATGTCACAAACTTTTGAAAAGTATTAAGTTGAAGTTGGATATTGACTCCGCAAAATTTGTTCAATGATATGGTAAAAGAGTTTCAACTTTTCACAAACTTCATCTGCTGCACTCCATTTTCCTTCAGTTGGAAAACAACAATAATTGGTATCAGTCATACTCAACTTTGAAAACACCCCTTTGTAATCTAAGGCTGTTCTCAACGTTAAATATGTTGAGTTCCAATAGGTAAGGCAATCATACTCTAACTTTTTTGTGCAAGAAATATGTAGCAACCGTGCAGCTTCTTCAAATTTTCAATTATGCCCGAAGACCCTATCCAATATAAGACACCGTTACGCATGTTACTAATCCCATCTTCTATCACCTTTAACCCTCCTTCCACAATCAATTTAAGATGTGTGCGGCACAACGCATGCGCAACACTCGACCCATCAACAACAAATATCTTTTACAAAGTTTCTCAACTAACAAGATTTTCATCATAATATTCTTTGTGCTAGAATTATCAAAAATAATTGTTGATATTCTTCTCTCAATATTCCATTCTAACAAGCAATTCAGCAACGCACCACATAAAGTATCCTTATCATGTGGAGCGGAACATAAATAAATCTCAAAATATGACCCTGAAGCCTCCATGAATCACCAATTTTACTTGTTACTTTTTTCAAAAAGTTTTTTATTTCAAATTGTCAAAAATCTCTAAAATATCATTCTTGATTGTGTTTTTAGACACCATTATAAACTATGGCTGGGGGACTAACAACAAACTTCTTAAATCCAACACAGTCGATAATGGACAAAGGATACTCATACAAAATGATGGCATGAGCAAGTTCCCTACGTGAAATATTTTGATCAAAATAATGTTTTTGGCTACCATCGTCACCCCCCAAACCACCCTCATCTTGTAATTTACTTGGCTTCTTACGACATCTACGAATATGATCCCACAAAGATGATGTCCCATATTTTTTTGTTGATTTGATACGAGTATTATAATACTTACAAACACCAAAGCGAACACCATCAAGCTTCACTGCTTTGAAATGTTTCCATGCTTTAGAAATAAGTTTTCTTTTACCTGTTTTATCAATAACTTCCATAGTAGCTTCATCAGACTGCATAAGCCTTTGACTCTCTGTCTCAATAGGAAAAACACTTGAAGATGAACACATTGGATTTTGTTCGTCTTGAGACTCCATAGTTTTCTATAAAAGATAGGTAGAAGAAAAATTAAATAAAGATTAGGGACTTAAATTACTAGTACTAATAAGAAAATGTGACCCCATGTGACTTAAATCCTCTAACAAATACTGTCATACATATTCTGCAAGATTAATAATTTGATTTGCTAAGATGAGAGACTTAATATATAGCATTTATTTCCAGTATTAAATTGTATGTGACCTAGGCCGACAAATAGTCAATGGCAAATTAGCAAGCAATCAGAAGATTGGAGTCATAATTAACCACATCTAAATCAAAGAAAAAGCACATTTTAAAATTTAAATCAGTTAGAACAATGAACAATCTGATGCTTAAATGGCTTAAATTTCACCAGAAAAGGAACTATAAACAATCAGCTAGAACTATTAACAAGACTCAAACTTTCCAACAAGGAAAAAGACATATTAGTCAGAATTAAAAACTGCTGCACCGGCAATTTAAAGTAGGAAATCTTGTAAAAAATTTCAACTTGATTTTGCAGAAGAAGAAACAAATTTCAGTAAGAAAATAGATAAAAGAAGCATGAAGTAGAGAAAACTTACTAGAGAATGAGATTGTGAGATTGAGATTGTGAGAGATAGAGAGAGTGAAGAAAGCTTTGAGACTTTGAGTATGGCTGCCTGAGTCGTGACTTTCTGGAGAAACCCTCTGAGAAATTAGGAACTTCCTGACTTAGTGAATTGCTTTTAGGTTTTAGTCGTGGGCAGAGAGTGGTGTTTTAAGTTTTAGTTCAAAAAATTAAAATTCGACCCGTAACCCACCCCGCCCCGCATATATTGCTTTTAACAAAATTAGAACCCGCCGTGCCCCCGGATATGTTGTAACCTGGCCCGCTCCGCAAAACGTTGAAACCCGCCTCACCCCACACCCGCACCGTTCAATTGCCATTCTCAATTTTGGCACGTGAAGACATATGAGCAGATTGATGAGTAATCTCTAAGCCTTCTGGCTGTATTGTTATTGGCACTATGGATCCATCTCTCCGGATTGGGGTGATCACCCAAGGTATATTGGGCCTTGTGAGAGCATGTAAATAGAATTATACTTTAGTGAGGGGCATTTATACCAGGCATTCTCACAGTGTTGTATGTGATAATGTAAGGTCCACTTGTACCAGGCATACAAGTGTACTGAGTGATTGTGGATTGATATTGATTCCGTAGAAAGATTGAATTTTGAGCATGCATATACATTAAGCACTCATGTAGAAGCATTCTTTTAAATGCTAGTTGATGATTTCATCTATATTTGCAGATTTGGAGCCTCAAATCATGCTATTTCTTGCATATCTCCTATCTTATTTGGACCCAATGTAAGAATTATGCTTTGATCATTATCTCTGAGAAGCATGATTTTTTTCTTCTTTGGTTGTGATTCATATTAATGATATTCACTATTTCGGAGTTGTTCCTTCTCTTTATTTTCACTTGCTGATTATCTGATTATGAAAGTAAGTATCCTGTTAGTCAGAGCCTCGTTATTACTTCTTCGAAGTTAGACTTGATACTTACTGAATATATTCGGTCGGTCGTACTCATACTGCACTTCTCAACTTCTTATGCATATTCATGTATTGGCCCTAATGGAGTTCAAGGAGGTGTTTAGTTGTTGATTTTGGAGACTGGAGGTACCACTACATATTCTTTCGCAGGTCCTTGGAGTTTCCTTCCTCTCTTTGTTATTACTGCTCAGTTCATTCAGACAATATTATGAATTTATGCCATACCTTTATATTGTTCTATTTTTAAAAGCTCATGTACTTAGTGACATCAGATCTGGGATGTTATGTTGTTTTATACTCAGTTATCAAAGTTAGCCTTATCTATGATATTACTGAACCTATTTAGACTTATTATATCCAAGCTAATGCCTTTATTTAACAACTGAGATTGTTGGTTCGCCTGGCCGACGTGTTAGGTGCCATCACGGTCATTGGTAGGTTTTGGATCGTGACCATTTTGGTGATATAATGTATAATCATTTTAAGAACCTCAACAATGGTCTTACTATAACTATTTGAGCCATTATAATCCAACATTAAAGTCCCAACATTACTATTAATCATCTCTTCAACCATAACCAACACCATTAATGCCAAGCTAGAATTATACATTTATGACCTGCAACCACCAACCAATAACTTTCAAACATTTATTCTTACCATAAATACTCATAAATACCATAGGAAATTTGGATTTTTACCTTTAATTAAACCTAAAGATTATCTCTTCAAGTGTTCCTGATGGATTTCAAGAATCTCAACAAATTAATAAAGTTGAGAACAATCTACTGGTATATAACACAAATAACTCATGTATCTTACCTGGATTAGTGAGGTTTAAGCCTTGGAGAAATAGATGAAGAGAATCCAACACAGAGAAAAAAATAAGGGCATAAACTAATTACCCCGCTTCAGCTTCTTATATTACCCAGCAACTCGCGTGTCAGGCGCACTGGCTAGCTGCTGGCAAATTTTTCCTCGTGCGCAGTTCATTTTCTGCTTCCGAAAATTTGCACATATTGGAGCTGAAACACGTTAAGTTTTCCATTTCATCCAACTGACTCAAATTTAGGTTTTGACTTCCTTTGTCTACTTTGCCACTTTCAACCACTCCCACACTGTACCAACCTTACATAAACAAGCTCCAATATCTTTACGCCATTGTTTGGGCCTGTACGTACTTATAGAAAAATAACTAACTAGTTGGTTATAATAATAAAACATATATAGATACTAATCCACCTGTTTGGTACCACTTTTTTACTGTCCAATGCCACTTCGTCTTCTTTCCCTTCTTCTTCCTCTTCATCCTCTTCTAGACATTCATCTCGGCCAAAAGAATCATCGCCTAGCTAGCAGTTTTCACACATTTCTTGAATTTCTTGAGTATCGTCAAACATAACAATTCCTTGATTCTGAAGCAATTTAATATTTAGAGTAAATTTTTAAAAGAACTTTCTACTTGTCATGACCTAAATCCCATCGGGATCGTGATGGCGCCTAATTCAACCCGCTAGATAAGCCAATCAACATAAACACAACTCAAACTCAAGATCCTCAAATAAATAATAAAATAAGAATGCAAAAATTAATAAAAATTATTTCAAGAATTAATAGTAAAAGTCATGAGCCACTATGATTAAGAAATACAATGTTGGTGTGAAGAAAGTACATCATCTGTTTGGAATATACATAAACAGAAATAAGTCCTAAACTACCATGAACAAAATAGTATCTTGCAATTGGAACACGGTACACCAATAATGCTAGCCTTCGGCTTCCACAATAGCTCAGCTTTCAAATCATCAAACAAGGTGGAGAAGTATGATATAAGTACAACCGAGATCATGTACTCAGAACGTAAGTGTCAAGACCAACCCAAACAAAGTAGTAACGAGGTTTAATCAAAAGATAAGCACTTTGTATAACTTGTGCAACTCATAAGCGTATAAAATAACAGAAAATATCCAAGAGATAGCCAATGAACAACAAATATCAATAATAAGGTGCACAAACAAAGAAGAAAATAGTAAACATGCTTTTCTAAATAACCAGATCAAAGCATCTGCAAACAATTGCACCAAATACACATACAAAGGAGATTTGTACCAAGTAGATTTAACTAAAATATTTCTACATAAATGTGGAGTGTCTGCGCATGATAGAGACCTAATTTCACATCAATTCTCAAAAAGCATTTATACGAATGCTCCTACATAAATCAAAATGTCTATGCATGATCAAGACTCAACATATATATATATCAATCTGATACCATCAAGTGTCCAACAATCCACTAACAAGTCTCATGCATATGCAAAATGCACAAAGGTGCATATGCCGTATGCATGTAACATAGGCATCAAGTAGTATATTTAGAATATATGCACAAAAAATGTATAGAATGCATGATATGACATAAAGGATTCACTTAAGCAATCAAAGATTTCACCTTCACGCCCAACTCATCACTCCATCATAACCTGACACTCGCCAGTGTCTCATAATCTTTATGCGTATGCTATCAAGAGAGAAACATGGGACGACGAGCCTAGGGGGATAGATCTGTGTCCACACGCTGCACGATAAAAAACTTGTGCCATAACAATAGCCAGATAATATAAACCTCGTGTCCTAACATAAACTCAAGGCATAAACCACGTGCCATAACAATACCAATCTAATCATAATGTCCAAATATGCCGTAAGTATATCAACTTCACGAACAACCCATGTGCCATAATATCCATCCACATAAGAGAATCATATGAAGGGATGTATGCATATGAATAAGAGATAAGCATGTATGATGCACATGGATAGAAAAAATAACCATGAGGAATGTATGTACATGTATAGGAGATGATCTATATGCATGATGTATACATATGTGCAACGTATGACTACAACTCTAACATGAATTCCATCATACAAAGCCATCATGTCCAAGTAAAGCATCGAAAGCCTAGTGTAATGACCCAGCCGACCGTTTTGAGCATTTGCTTTTTATTTAGCTGTTTGAAGTCTTGAGTAGCATCATATGATGTATAATGACTTGTGTGAATCGTTGGTTTCGGTTTTCAGGTGATTCGGAATTGATTTGGAAGAATTATTCTCATTTTAGAAGCTTTAAGTTGGGAAAATTGACTGAATTTGACTTTAATGTATTTGACCTCGGATCGGAGTTTTGATAATTTTGTTGCGTGTGCACGGTGATTTTTTACTTTGGCGTATGCCCAGATTTGCATTTGGATGTTTTTAGAAGGTCTCGGCACTATTTGACAAAAGTTGGAAATTTAAAAGTTTCGAATGTTCATAAGTTTGACCGATAGTTGACTTTGATGATATTAGGTTCAAATTATTTGGAATAGGTTCATTATGTCATTTGGAACTTGTGTGCCAAATTTGAGGTTATTCCGAGTTGATTTGATATGGTACAGCACGAGTTTTGGAAGTTGAAAGTTCAAAGGTTCATTAAGTTTGATTAGAGGTGCAATTCGTGGTTTTCATGTTGTTATGTATTATTTGAGGCCTTCAGTAGGTCTGTGTTATATTTTGGGACTTGTTAATATGTTCGGAAGCGTAGAGCTTTTGTGTGGTAGTGGCATTTGTTCCTCACGGTCGCGAAGCTTTTTCCGTGATCGCGATGAGTATTCCTGGGCAGTGACTATAAAATACTCTATTTAGAAGGTTTCAAATATTTTATCATATTTTGAGCTATGGGGCTCGGATTTGGCCTATTTTAGAGGTGATTTTCACCACATGGATTGGGTAAGTATTTTTGACTCGGTTTTGATTATATTCTATGATTCCATCCTCGATTTTAGCATTTTATTGATGATTTCAAAAGAGAAATTGGGGGTTTTTGTCTAAATTTTCCTAACGTGAATTTTTGAGTTTTGAACATCGATTCGGAGTCGGATTTGAGCGAAATTAGTATGATTGGACTCATAATGGAATGGATTGTCAGAATTTATAAGTTTTATCGGGTTCTGAGGTGCGGGCCCGGGTTTAACATTTTGGTTGACTTCGAGTTTTGATTAAAGATTCGACCTTTATCAATTGGGTTTGTTTCATTGGGCATTCTTTGACATTTTGAGTTGATTTTGGCTAGTTTCGAGCCGTTCAAACATCGATTCGCGCGGGATGGCATTTCTACAGTGTTGTTTAGCTTGATCGTAATTGTTTTGGCTTGTTTGAGGAAATTATCTTATCTAAACTTGGTTGAAGCACTAATTGCCTGAATTATTTGTGATAGCTACGTCCTATGGGTGTGCATATGTTTGAGGTTGTGCCCATGTGCGATCACCGGGTATTCTATGCTCAGAGTAGTGCTTAGGCTATGATATGCCTAGAGTTGACTATTAAGCTTTAAGCTATGATGTTTCTCATATTTGTATCATTGTTGTGAACTATTTGAGCCATGTTTGAGATTACGAAGAGGCTAATTCCCTAAATAAACTTGATAATTGCTATTTTTATGATAAAATTGCCGATTTGAGCTATGATAGCACACTTTGCTCATGCCTACACTTTAGCATGTTATTATATCAGTCCAGAAGCATGAAATGTGATAATTATTCATCAAATATATGATTTCTTGTATACTTGCTTCTGTGTGATATGATTTGGACAGGATGCCTGTAACTACGCCGAGTGGATTGTATTGATATGCCTGTGATTACGCCGGGCGGATTGTGTTTTTATGTCTGTGACCATGCCAGGCGGATAGTATTGTTATGCCTGTGACCATGCTGAGTGGATTGTGTTGTTATGCCTGCGACCACGTCGGGCTAGTAGCACGTTGAATTGGTCATGCTTGCATGTGGATAAGGATCCATCTCCCTAGGGTCACCCTCTTATGTTTCTCTCTTGATGGTGTACACGCGGATTGTGAGAAATCGACGGGTTTTTGGTTGATGTGAGCTCTGGGAGAACTGGTTACTATTATTTGGATTGGGTTACACGCCGCAACAGGCCTTACTGGCTTATTGTTATCTGGATCGAGTTGCGCGCTGCAACAGTTTGATATTTGGTTATTACATGTCATATTTACTTGCAATTTCCTTGACTATTTACCTGATTTTTTGAATATATTCTTTATATGTAGGATTGTTGACTGAGTAGAACACTTTAAAATAAAGAATTGTGAGCATCAAGGTGGTTTGTTTTACCCGTGATTTACCTGAGTTGATCATATATCTATTCTATACTTTTTGATTTTAAGAACTGCACACGTGATTTGCGAGTATCATTTATAGTTCTTGCTCCTATTACCTCATCGGGGTTAGTTAGGATACTTACTGAGTATATGGGGTAGTTTGTACTCATACTACACATTTGCACTTTGCGTGCAGATCTTGGAGTCGATGTTACTGCGTATGGCGGGAGCTGCCATTGGAGGCGTACCTGATTTTCGGACATAGCTACCACTTGTCCTTGGTAGTTTTAGATTTGTAGTCTGTTATGTATATTTCAAATAGATGTTGTAAGTATCAATTCATATCAGCTTTGTAAATTTAAAGTCTTAGTGGCTCGTGACTTGTACTACTAATCCTTGAGCTGTTGCATAAAAGTACAGTTACTTCATCATTTATTTCTCATTAATCTCATTTAGAATATGTTGACTGTTAGTTGACTTACCTAGAGGTTTGGTTTAGGTTTCATCATGACTAGTGAATTTTGGGTCATGAATCAGAGATCTAGGTTCATAGGTTCTACGAGCCATGAGCAAATGTTTAGTAAAGTCTTGTGGATCGGTATGATGACGTCTGTACCCATCTTCGAGAGGCTACAGGGCATCTAGGATAAACTTCCCATATTTCATTCCTTATCATGTGGCACTAATTCAGCTTGAAGCGTATCTCTTTGAATTCCTTCCACTCACTAGTACGTTATGTGAGCGCTCGGTATAAGCTGTGCATTGATTACTTGTGATTCCATGGATGAAGTGTGAGATGTGTTTTCTGTGTTTTGATGATGGACCAGTATGGAGGACTTGAGGCCAGGTTTAGACTGCATCTTGGGCTCGGTGATTCCAGTTGTGTGAGCATGTGCTTTTAGACTTATATGTCCGATACTGTCCCTAGGAGTAGGACTTGTGGCTCAGCGAGTGGTTGGATGGCTATGTGATGAGGATGATGTAATTGTGGTATGTGTTCGGATGGCTTTGATATGACGAGAAGATTTGGGATGTGAAAAGGACTATGAGTGCTTGATTTCTTGGATGTGTTGTATAGTCTTGAGCTATGTGCGTGTTGAAAGTTCTTTCATGTCTATCATTTGTGGAATGAAGTAGATCCTCATGTTGTGTTGACAAGTTCAGACTCGGGAAGATTAAGTGATTGCATAGTAGTTGTGGCTGTGAAAGGACATCGAGAGATACCAATTTGAGGCTAAGCAGGTGGGTTACCTTCTACGAGACAGTCTACGTATGTATGATCCTTATGATGTTGTGTGGAGAGTTTCGTTCTACCAGTGAGTTATATGTGTTGAGATTGAGTTTGGATTGGTTGAGAAAGTTGACTTGACGATCACGAGGGTGGGTGCGAGCTAAGTAGATGATTTAAGGTATTTCATGGTTTGTGTTACATGAGCTTATGAAGGATTTAGTTGAATTTTAGTACGGATTATGGCAGTATTAGATTATGGGTATTGTGAGTTATCATATGTTTTATTCTATGGCTTTGATCCAAGTGGGGGGAGGGGGGGGTCTGCTATTGATGATTTGATTGCACGATTATGTATTGTATTGGTTTCGGTCTGAGGCATACTTGTGGATCAGTTATGACTTGCAGAGGTTGGTTTGAGGATGACTTAAGCAAGCAAATTTCTGGATGCATGATGTATTACACCTTATGGATATATGGAAGTCTTGGAATGGTTTAGTTTTGCTGTTCGTGATGGATGTAATGTACTAAGAAAAGGGATTCATTCGGCTGCTTAGAGGTGTGGATTAGTTCTTTAGATGTTGGTATGCTAATGGAGCACAGGTCGTTTGGCTCATTGGGCAGTGCATTTGAGATTTGAATTGGGTGGATAACTATCGAGAAGGTTCTAAAGAGTTCAAGATTCATATGTGGCATTTGAGAATTTTCTGGATTTGTATATGGCTAAGATTTGAGATTTGCATTGGATGGTGTCGGTACTCGTGGTATTTCTGTATCATTATGGATTATATATTTTAGCATTTAAGTGGTTAAAGAAACGGCTTCAAGTTCACATAAGGTCTCTTCAGAGTGGGTAACTCGGATGCAGCATTTTGGGTGCTTAAGAGGGAATACAATGGCTTATGGGCTTTAAGATGACGCGATTTCATGCTAGGATCTCGTGTGGCTAGTTTTGGTTGAGGATCGTGGTATTATGGCAAGTAGAAGTGTTAACTTGAAGGCAATTCAAAATAAACTCGGAGGAAATAAGACAACTTGAAAGTAGGTTAGATCAGCATGGTGATGAATATGATCGGTTCTTTTGGTTCTTATGATATGGTGAGGCTTTACAGGTTTTTGGAGGGCAATATTCTTGGGTTTGGTTGAGTTAGAGGGATTGAGTTCTGATGGCTTGGTTATGTGCAAATGGGCTTCAAAGTGTTCTCGATAATTTTTGCCACGACTTGAGATGGATATTATCTACAGGTATGAGGGGTATGTTGTGTGTTGTAATTTTCTCTTGGATGGGAGTCAAGTAATAGATTTCTGGCTGATCGAGTATGTACTCCTGCTTGTGACTCAGAGATTGATAACTGGATTCTCATATTTTATTTGATGGTATGATGGATGCGGTGTCGTGTGGGACTAACGTTTGTATGTATAAGGTTGCGATTTAGTTTTGAAGGGAAGGTCATGAATTTTAGACGGCATGTGCGGTCTCAGATGTTTAGATGAATGATATTACTATTTGGTATTACCTGAGAAGGGTGTTCATGTTAGAAGGCGCCTTGTGTTTTTATTTACAGCTGCTTCATTGTAGTGCGGTACTTGCCTGGTTGATCGACTACTGATGTTCGAATTTTGCTATGTGTCACAGAAGAATTATGAAAATATTTCTTGCGGAATGATTATGTATGAAGGATGTGTCAGTTATTTGAGTGGTGGTGATGGGAACAGATCTAGTGATTCTTTTATGTTCTTGTGGTTAGGAGACTGGGAGTCTCAGAGGCAGATTGTTTCTTGGTTGTAGACTGCAAAAATATGGGCAAGTTAGCGAGCTGGTGGTATGTGTTGCGAATAGGTTCCAGTGGATCTATGGAAAGGTTGTCTACTCATTTCGGAAGGATCGAAATTGATTTGGAGGCCATTGGTAAGCCTAATGAGGATGTGTGTTTTACATATAGTCGGATTTGTTAACTCAACACGATTATTGTTGAGGGGTGTGTCGTTCGGTTAGAGTTGATCTTGTTCGTATTCTGATATGTTTTATGGGTTACTCTTCTATGCTACGATGGGTGGTGATATGTTGGCTAATTATACACATGATGCGGTTCTCTTTGGGCCTTGTAGTGAAACCCGAGCGAAATGGTTTTTAGGGTGTTGAATGGTTGGTTGCGCCTTGGTTATGGTCTTTGGGTTGTGGTATATTGTGCTATTCGATTCTCTATGGTTATGGTCATTCACATCGTGAGTTTGTTATTGACATGCATATGGTTGTTGACTTTTAGCATCATGGTTCGAGGTGTTTCATGCGGATCGTTATTTGGATTGGGTCACACACTGCAGCAGAGTTAGGATGGGATATGATCCTTTGTGTTAGATCTGTGTGTACTGGTTCTACTATGTGTGATGGGTTCATAGCATTGCGCTTGTGGTATTTGTTGAGCTTGTGGGACGACTCTCTCTCATATGATTCACTTTCCATTTTTTTGGGTACATTTGAGTTGTTGCATCCTGGTGCATGGATTGCACGGCGTGTGGCTATAGATGATATTTGTGTGGAATGTTGGTTGAGCAGCTTGTACAGGATGAGATGAGGCTATTGGAACTGGAACGAGTGCTGTCAAATTTGATTGTTGTATGTTTGAAAGAATAATGTCACCAATTAGCTTAGAATTTAGTTATGGTCATTGATGGACGCAAGAGCTCTAGGACTTGTTGATCTGATGAGAAGTTATGAGTTTCTACATGATTATTTCATTATCGGCAGTGTACGAAGATTTTGATTGAGATTTTATTAGATATGAGGTTTATTACTGGTACCCGATTTATTTTTTAGCAGCTATTTTGGCCGGAAGTTATTGCTATGAGTATCTGATTTATGTGGTATATCATAAAATTACATCTTGGATTATGGTTATAGCTTGATTCAGCTTGTTCAGACTTATACAATGTGTAGATGCAAGATTTGGGTCTTGTAATGAATTTCAGATGTTGGAAATTAGGTTCTAAGGTTTATAGACTAATGTTAAAGTAAGGGTCTTCAGTTATGTTGAGTTGACAGACTTTTATGGATTGGGGTGACGTGGGATCACCCCCGAGTTTGTGCACGGTAAGTTTACACGGTGATTTGATGGCTTTAGAATGACTCTTAGCACGTTCAAGGATGAACGTATGTTTAAGTGGGGGAGAATATAACGACCCGGCTGGCCGTTTTAAGGATTTGCATTCCGTTCAGCTATTTGAAGTCTTGAGTAGCTTCATATAATGTATTATGACTTGTGTGAATCGTCGGTTTTGGTTTTCAGGTGATTCGGGATTGATTTGGAAGAATGATTCTCATTATAGAAGCTTTAAGTTGGGAGAGTTGACCGTATTTGACTTTTGTGTATTTCACCTCGGATAGTCATTTTGATGGTTCCGTTGTGTCAAAAAAGTGATTTTGGACTTGGGCGTATGACCGGATTTGCATTTGGATAATTTTGGAAGGTTTCGGCACTATTTGGTGAAAGTTGGAAATTTAAAGGTTTAGAATGTTCATAAGTTTGATCGAGAGTTGATTTTGATGATATTGGGTTCGAATTGTTGTTCCAGAAGTTGGAATAGGTTCTTTTTGTCATTTGGAACTTGTGTGCAAATTTTGAGGTCATTCCGAGTTGATTTGATATGGTTCGGCATGAGTTTTGGAAGTTGAAAGTTTAAAGGTTCATTAAGTTTGATTTGAGGTGCAATTCGTGGTTTTGATGTTGTTATGTGTGATTTGAGGCCTGGGGTAGGTCCATTTTATGTTTTGGGACTTGTTGGTATGTTCTGTCATGACTCAAAACTCAACCTGCCGTGATGGTGCCTATCATGATACTAGGCAAGCCGGAAACTCATACATACCAACACTTTCAAATTCAAAATATACTAATACAGGTTTAAGTAAGTGAAAATCTCACAAAACTGGATAAAAACGTCACAACTCGATAAGAAGTTTTCCAAAACCAGGGTGTCACTGAGTACATGAGCATCTACACAAATACATAGTTTGATACACCATCTAAGAAAGTAGAACTGAATAATTAAACAGAGGGACAGGGGAGGAGGGTCAAGGTCTGCGAACGCCAAGGCAGCTACCTCGTTAATCTCCGAACGGCTGAAAACTCTGAGAATCAGCAACCACCGTGTCCGGAAACACATGGATCTGCACATGAAGTGTAGGGTGTAGCATGAGTACGACCAATTCAGTAAGTAAAAAGTCTAGCATTTGGGCTAAGAGAGTAGCGAGCTTCACAGGTACAGTCCAGTTACAGAAATACAGAACAAAAATGTAGGCATGCTTTCAAGTTTAATAGTTAAAGCTCAAACAGGTAAGATATATCAAGTACAACTGAAATAAGAAATGGTACTTCTCGATATCTATATGTTAGTTATGTATGCCAGCTCAAATACAAAATAGTGATGAAATCATATGCATACTCTCAAAGTATCAACCACTCAGTCCTCCCATTCACTCCATCCTCATAGTCACTCATTCCTCACAGTCACTCCATCCTCACAGTCACTCAATCCTCCCAATCGCTTGGCACTCGCTCTTAGTAGTCGCATTCGGCACTCGCACTCAGTAGGTACCTGCGCTCATTGTGGGTGTGCAGACTCCGGAGGGGCAGATCCAGCCCAAGCGCTATAATAAGCCAATCATGGCATGAATCAATAAAGCATGTTGCGGCGTGCAGCCTGATCCCATAAATATTCTCACAATCAGGCCCTCGGCCTCACTTAGTCATCAATCTCTCCAGTATCTCGGGCTCACAAGAATCATGATAATCAGCCCAAATAATGATGATATGATGTATCAATAAATGGCAATAGAGACTGATATGTGATATGCAAATAATAGTTGTTACTAAGTACATAATTGCAATTTAAAGAAATAATTCAACATGCAACACGACCTCTGTTGGTCCCAATAGTACCAACATGTAGCCTAAGCATGATTTCTAACATGACTCGTAGCTGAATTTCTCTAACACATGAAGAATATACAGATAGCAACAAGATTATTCAACTATATAGTTCCATGGAATTGACCAAGTCATAATTCCTACAGTGCACGCTCATACGCCCGTTACCTAGCATGTGCGTCATCTCAACACCAATCACATAACACGTAATTCAGGATTTTATACCCTCATAACCAAGTTTAGAAGTGGTACTTACCTTAAATCGTGCAATCTCTACTCCAACAAGCCCTTGCCTCACGAATGCCTCGAATCTAGCCACAAACAATTCGATACAATCAACTAAAGCTATAGGAATCAATTCCATAGGAAAATGCTAAGTTCTTAATCAAAATTCAAAAAGTCAACTCAAAAGTCAAACCCCAAGACCACATCTCGGAATCCGATAAAAGTTACAAATCTGTAAGCCCATTCAACAATGAGTCCAACCATACCAAAATTACTCAAATCCGATACCAAAATCTCGCTCAAATCCCCAAAATTCGGCCTAAAAAGTTTTCTTCATTTCCCCCCAATTTTCCAACCCAAATCCCTAATTAAATGATGACTCAAAGATATAATCATGGAATTTAACCAAAACTAAGTAAGAATCACTCACCCCAATTACTTCCTTGAAAATCTCTCCAAGAGTCGCCTCAATCTGAGCTCCCAAAATCAAATTGTGAAATAAAATGAAACCCTCGTTTTTGAGACTTTAAATTCTGCCCAGATATCCCTTAATCGCGAAGCACAAACTTAGCTGCCCAAGAATTAACCTTACGCGAACGCGACATATCCCCCACGTGAACGTGAAGCACTGCCTCCTTAGACCTACGCGATCACGTCCCTCTTCACGCGATCGCGAAGAACAAACGCGTGAACTTAGCTCCTGCCTCATTTCCTCTTCGTGAACTTGGCCTAGCCTACGCGTTCGCGATTCGCTGCTTCACTAACCTACGTGATCGCAGCCCTCAACTCGCAACGCGTAGAGTAAAATCCCATCTGGTCTTCGTGATCGCGGACCTATCCACATGATTGCATAGAAGGAAACCAGACCTATACACCAGAAAAACTTCAACAATCTTCCAAGTCCCATTTCACTCCGTTAACCATCCAAAATCCACCCGAGGCCCTCCGGACCTCAACCAAACATACCAACAAGTCCTAAAACTTCAAACAAACTTAGTCGGGGCCTTAGATCACGTAAAACAACATCAAAAACATGAATCACACCCCAATTCAAGCCTAATGAAGTCATGAACTTCCAACTTCTACATTTGATGTCTAAACCTATCAAATCAAGTCCGATTGACCTCAAATTTTGCAGACGAGTAATAAATAACAAACGGACTTACTCCAAATCCCGAAACCAAAATCTGATCCTGGTAACCACAAAGTCAACTCTCGGTCAAACTTCTCAATTTCTAAAGCTTCTAATTTTCCTACTTTCTCCATTTCAAACCTAAATCAACTACGGACCTCCAATTTACTATCCGGACACACTGCTAAGTTAGAAATCACCCAACGGAGCTATCGAAACCATCAAAACTCCATTCCAGAGCCATTAACGCATAAGTCAATATCTGATCAACCTTTTCAACTTAATCTTTCAACTTTGAGTGTAAGCGTCTGAACTCATTTTGAAACATCCCAGGAACCGAACCAACTACCCCTGCAAGTTACATAACAACAATTTAGCATATAATAATTAGTAAATGGGAAAACGAGGCTACAACACTCAAAACGACTGGTCAAGTCGTTACATCAAATGAGGCCCCAAGGGGCTCGGGTATGTTGCGGATTGATATCGGGCCATTTTTGGAAGTTGAAAGAGCAGATGGTGTTCTGCCGATTCCTGGGTTTTCAGTTCTTCTTCGCGATCGTGAAGATAAGGTCGCGATCGCGAAGTGTATTATAGGAGCTGGCTGATTTTCTTCATCGTGATTGCGGACTGTAGGTCGCTTTCGCGTAGCTTTATGAGGCTGGTAACATGGTCACATTGTAGTATCGTGTTCGCGTATAAGGGTTGGGCACTTGAGAATGGTTCTCCGCATTTGTGTAGCTTGGGTCGCGTTTGCGGAGATTGGGCGTATGTGTGCTTCATGTTCGCATTGTCAGTGTCGCGAACATGTAGAGCTTTTGTGTGGCAGTGGTATTTGTTCTTCGCGATCGCGAAGCTTTTCCTATGATCGCGATAAGTATCCTTGGGTAGTGGTTATAAAGTACTATATTTCAAAGGTTTCATACATTTTATCATATTTTGAGCTATGGAGCTCAGAATAGGGCGATTTTGTAGGTAATTTTCACCATATGAATTGGGGTAAGTATTTTTTACTCGTTTTGATTATATTCCATGATTCCATCCTCGATTTTGAAATTTTATTGATGATTTCAAAAGGGAAATTGGGAGTTTTTGTCTAATCATTCCCAATGTGAATTTTTGAGTTTTGAACATCAATACAGAGTCGAATTTGAGTGAGATTAGCATGGTTGGACTCGTAACTGAATGGGTTGTCAGAATTTATAAGTTTGTCGGGTTCCAAGGTGCGAGCCCGGGTTTGACTTTATGGTTGACTTTGAGTTTTGATTAAACATTCGACTTTTATTGATTGGGTTTGTTTCATTGGGCATTATTTGATATTTTTGAGTTGATTTTGGCTAGTTACGAGCTGTTCAGAGGTCAATTCGTGCGGAATGGCATTTCTTGAATGTTGATCGGCTTGCTCGGTAATTGTTTTGGCTTGTTTGAGATAAGTATCTCATCTAAACTTGGTTGAGACACTAGTTGCCTTAATTATTTGTGATAGATATGTGCTATGGGTGCGCATATGGGTGGGGTTGAGCCCATATGAGAGCATCGGGGTATTTATCCATGCTTTGGGTAGTGCTTAGGCTATGATATACCTAGAGTTGACTGTTAAGATTTAAGCTATAATGTTTCTCATATTTGTATCATTTTTGTGAACTATTTGAGCCATTTTTGAGATTACAAATAGGCTAATTCCCTGAATAAACTTGTTAATTGCTATTTTTATGATAAAATTGCCGATTTGAGCTATGATAGCACACTTTGCACATGCCTACACTTTATCATATTATACCAGCCCACAAGCATGAAATCTGATTATTATTCATCATATACAGGTGTTCTTGTATGCTTGCATCTATTGATATGGTTAGGACTGGACGCCTGTGACCACGCCGGGCGGATTGTATTGATATGTTTGGGACCACGTAGGGCAGATTATGTTGTTATGCCTGTGACCACGCCGGGCGAATTGTATTGTTGTTCCCGTGACCACGCAGAGCGGATTGTGATATAGCTTATGACCACGCCTGGCGAATTGTATTGTTGTAAGTACTATTTCATACCAGCTTTGTAAATCTAAAGTCTTAGTGGCTCATGACTTGACCTACCAGTCCTTGGGTTGTTGTATAAGAATTCAGTTATTTCATCATTTATTTCTCATTAGTCTCATTTGGAATATGTTGGCTGTTAGTTGGCTTACCTAGCGGGTTGGGTTAGGTTCCATCACGACTAGTGAATTTTTTGTCGTGACACCTAGACATGATCTCTAACATGAGTAATAAGTTCAAATAGTCATACAGAGAGTTAAAGCACATTACGAGTAGCGCATGTACCAAAACAAGGAATAACGAAGCCTAAAATCTACCCCGAGCATGACATGACCTTGGTGGCCATATATACGTTCTTCATCTGCATATATGTCACACCTAAACATACATCATGTAGCACATAAGTCCATTTTAGAAAATATCCCCTCAAGTCAAGGTCAAGCATGATACTTACCTTCTCCAAGCTAGTTTTCAACTCTTAACCATGCCTTTTCTTTGTTCTTAACCTCTAATATCCCAAAACCTAGCCAAATATCATTCATGGAAGTCAAACAATAATAATGGAAGTAATTCCAATCAGTAAGCTACAATAATTGACAAAATTCCAAAGTCAACAAAGGTTAGCCCGAGCCCACATGGTCAAAACCTGAATCTAAGATCGGTGTCACGACCCAAATCTCAACATATCGTGATGGTGCCGATGACATTACTAGGCAATCCAACAATCACATAATAACTATGCATTTTAAATAAATAAAAAACATAATGTAATAACTTTAACAGTGAAAATTTCATAAATAACCGATAAGAACAACTGCGACTCAACAACAAAAATCATCAAAATCCGGGTGTCACTGAGTACATGAGCTACTAAGTGTCAACAGTCTAAATCTCTAATACAACTGTTTGAAAAATAGAACAATACAAAATAAAACTGAATGGAAGGAGATTTGAGGTCTGCGGGCGTCATAGCAGCTACCTTAATAGTCTCCGAGCATATATGGTACCAAATCTAGCAACCACCGTGTCCAGATGTACCTGGATCTGCACACGAAGTGCAGAGTGTAGTATGAGTACAACCGACCCAATGTACTCAAATAAGTAACAAGACTAACCTTGGGCTGAAAGCAGTGATGAGCTCGTAAAGATACAGTCCAAATCCAGATAATGGCAGTACATATATTACAGGAAAAATGGCAGTAATAACTCCGGGAACTCCCATAATCAGTTCATGCACAGTACAGAAATATAGACATGCTCTCGAGTTCAACAATTTAAGCTCAACACTGATAAAATATGCTAAGTACAGCTAGCATAAGGAATGATACATCTCTACATCTAAATGTCAAATGCAATGTATCACAGTGATACTCCCAGTTACTCACGCTCTCAGAGCGCTCAATCTGATTGTCTCAACTCCCACTCATCACACTCAATCACTCAGCATTGTACGGTACCTGCGCTCATTACTGGTATGTCAGACTCCGGAGGGGCGGATCCTGCCCAAGCGCTAATATAAAGCCAATATGGCCAGCTGTGGTGTGCAGCCCGATCCCATAATAATAGATAAAGCCTATAAGACCTGCTGTGGCGTGCAACGTGATCCATATAATAATATTATATATAAAGCCAATATGGCATGTTGCGGCATGCATCCCGATCCACAATATCACTCACAACATGGCTCTCAGGCCCAACTTAGTCATCAAACTCTCCAGTCTCACGGGCTCGCATAACTCATACCATTCAGCCTAAACAATGATAACATGATGTAACAGTAAATGATAATCAAGACTAAGATATTATATGCAAATGAATGAATATGACTGAGTACATAATTGCAATTTAAGCAAATAACTCAACAGCAAAAATAACCTCAGTAGGTCCCAATAGAATAAGCATATAGCCTAAACATGATTTCTAACATGGATCACAGCTCAATTATTCTAACACCTAGGAATTTCATGGATAGAAACAACATAAGATAACTACACGGTACCCCAGAATCCACCGAGTCATAATTCACACTGTGCATGCCCACACGCCCATCACCTAGTATGTGTGTTACCTCAACACCAATTACATAAATGTATGTTCAGGGATTCAAACCCTCAGTACCAAGTTTAGAAGTGACACTTACCTCGAACTGCACAACTCAATGCTCCAACAAATCCTTGCCTCGCGAATCGGCCTTCAAACGACTTATATCTAATCACAAATAACTTAATACAATCAATACAAACTATACGAATCGATCCCATATGATAAAGCTAAGTTCTTTAACCAAATACAAAAAGTCAACCCAAAAAGTTAACCACAGGCCCATGCCTCGAAACCAGACAAAATTCACAAAATCTAAACACTCATTCAATAACGAGTCCAACCATACCACAATCATCCAATTTAAACCTGCAAATCTCACTCTCCAATCCCTAGTCCAAGATCCCCCAAATTTCACCTCAAAACACCTAATCCAGGTGGGAAATTCAATGGGTATCCAATATTAATGAATAAAAATGATCAAAAGTTTCTTACCTCTTGAAATCTAGTGAAATCCCTCTCAAAAATTGCATTAGCCGAGCTTGCAGAGTCCACAAATGAAGAAAACTTGGAAACCTTTTGAATTATAACACTGCCAGGAATTTCTCACCTGGCAAAAAACTGTCTGCATCTACAAAAATCACTTAGGCACCCGATTAAGCGCACTTGCGGCCCTTAATACGCACCTACTGGAACCCTTCTGCGGTCCAGGCTTCGTTCCTGTGGAACCAATCCGCTTCTGTGACTCCAGCCTCTCCTATCAAAATCCGCTTCTACGGCCAACTACCTCGCACTTGCGGACTCGCAGATGTGGAAAGTGCCTCGCATCTGCGGCCTCTTCCGAGCCTAGCCAAACTCCTCTCTTGTGACGAGCATGTCGCTTTTGTGACTTCGCACCTCTGAACACAATCTCGCAGGTGTGATCACACCAAGCATCAGAAAAACTCAACCAAGAGCCTAAGTCCAAAATCACTCTGAATCTCACCCGACGCCCCCCGGACCCCATCTAAACATACCAACACATCCTAAATCATGATACAAAATTAGTTGAAGCCTCAAATCACATCAAATAACATAGAAACGTGAATCGCTCCCCAATTCAAGCCTAATGAACTATTGAACTTCTAGCTTCTAAAACCAATGCCGAAACACACCAAATCAACTCCGATTGACCTCAAATTTTGCACACAAGTCAAAAATGACACAACGGACCTATTCCAACTTATGGAACCTAAAATTCGAGCCTGGTATCAACAAAGTCAACTCTCGGTCAAACTTCCAAACTCTCCAAACCTTCAACTTTCCAAGTTTCACCAATTCAAGCCAAAACCACCTAGAGACCTCCAAATCGATATTTGTACGCACTCCTAAGTCCGAAATCACCATATGGAACCTAACGGAACCATCAAAACTCCATTCCGGAGTCAATTACACAGTCAACATACGGTCAACCCGTACAACTTAGGCTTTCAACCTTGGGACTAAGTGGCCCAATTCATTCCGAAGCATCCCCGGAACCAAACCAACCGCCCCGGTTAGTCACATAACAACAAACGAATATATAATAAGCAATAAATTGGGAAACGGTGCTACAATAGTCAAAACAACCGGCCGGATTGTTACAATCGGATCCCATCGACCCACAACCCTATGAGTCCAAATGTGTGATTAATCTCTAAATCCGAGTCCAAATTGCTGTTCAGGACCCCAAATATATACTTTCTTATTTTGCAAGCTAAAACCTACTTTCTTTTTTAGGATTCCTTGATTTATAACCAAATCAATGAAAGATTCATGTTATAATCGGTGATTTGAGTGAGAGTCACTTACCCCATTGTCTTAGGCAAAAATCATTTCAAAAATTTCCTCAATATGAGCTCCCTAGATCCCAAAATATAATAAAGTCCAAGTACGAAATGAGATTTTATAGCAAAAATCTGAAATTTCAGCTTCAGTTATCGGATGCCCTCTCGAAAGCGACACATCCACATTCCACTCCTCCTTCTGGCCTACAACAGAGGATGGACGCAAAGCTTCAGCCTTGGCCTCCACATCGAATGCATTTTTCTGTAACTTTTTCACTTCCAAACCATTCTCCAAACACCTCGAAACTCACCCAAGGTCCCTGGGATTCTGCCCAATCATCCTAACTAGTTTGTATACCCTAAGAACTTGTTCAAAGTCTCAAAATATGTATGAAAACATCATAACTAAGGATCAAACATCAAACCAACGTCATGAAATCTTGTAATCCGTCCAACTTCTAACTTACACAGGTTACGTACGAATCACACCCGAGCGCTGCAAGACACTTCCAAAACATTCTGAAAAGTCCAAATAGCCTACATGAGCCTATGCAAAGGCTCGAAACACGAAAAGAAACACAATAACACAAAATTCGAGCCTTTGTCAAACCTATGAACTCTTAAGTTTTTCAAATTGCCAACTAATACCCAATAGTGTCGAATCCTTCTCAGGCCATCCGAGACCCAATAAAAAAAACATAAGTCCAAGATCATCATAAGAACCTATTGGAACCTTCAAATCACCAATCTGAGCTCATTTACCCAAAATGTTGACTTTGGTCAACTCTTCCAACTTTAAGCCTCTGTAAGAACTAAGTGTTCCAAATTATTGCCAAACCTCTTAGAACCAAAACCAACCATACATGCAAGTCATAAAATATTGTATGAACCTTTTCAACAACAACAACAAACCTGGTGAGTTTGAGATTTGGGAAGGATAGTGTGTATGCAGACCTTACCTCTACTCTGGAAGGGCATAGAGGTTATTTTCAATAGACCCTCATCTAACGACAATATGAAAAGAAGTAGTTGTAACAACAATAAAATATCACGACAACCGAAGCGAAATAATACAATCAAACAATAGGTAGTACCAATAACCCAAGAATAAAAAGATATCATGCTAACGCTAGTGCTACCGGTCTGAGAAAGAAAAAAAGAAACGCTCAATTGCTTACTAACCTTCTATCCTAATTCTCGACTTTCATACCATCCTATCAAGGGCCATGTCCTCGGTGAGCTCCAGCTGTGTAATGTCCTGCCGAATCACCTCTCCTAAATACTTCTTAGGCCTACCTCTACCCTTTCTCATACCTACTAAGGCCAACCTTTTATACCTCCTAATCGGGGCATCTGTGCTTCTCCTATTCACATGTCCGAACCATCTCAGTCTCGCCTCCCGCATCTTATCCTCCATGGGAGCCACTCCTACCTTTTCCCGAATAACTTTATCCCAAATCTTATCTAACTTGGTGTGCCTGCACATCCATCTCACCATCCTCATTTTAACTACTTTCATCTTCTGAACATGAGAGTTCTTGACTGTCCAATACTCCGCCCCATACAACATAGTCGGTCTAACTACCACTTTGTAGAACTTACCTTTAAGTTTTAGTGGTACATTCTTATCACATAAAACACTAAAAGCGAACCTCTATTTCATCCAGCCTGCTTCAATACGATGCGTGATATCCTTATCAATCTCCACATTTTCATGTATAACTAAACCAAAGTACTTGAAACTATTTCTCTTGGGAATGACCTATGTATCAAGCCTCACATCCATGTACACTTCCTGGTTTACGTTGTTGAACTTGCACTCCAAGTATTCTATCTTGGTCATGCTCAACTTGAAAACTTTAGACTCTAGGGCCTGTCGCCAAACCTCTAGTCTCTTGTTAACGCCACCTGGCATCTAGTCAATTAGAATTATGCCAACTGAAAATAACATACATCATGTAACCTCCCCTTGAATGTGCCACATTAGTGCGTCGATCGCCCAAAAAAAAATAGAAAAAAGAATTAAGGGCTGATCCCTAGTACAACCCCATCACAACCGGGAAGTGTTTTGAATCTCCTTCTAATGTCCTTACTCGTGTCTTAGCTCTATCAAACATATCCTTAATCACCCTAAGGTAGGCTACATGCACACATTTAGCCTCCAAACATCTCCATAGAACCCCTCCCAGGACTTTGTCGTATGCTTTGTCTAGTTTAATGAACACCACATGCAATTCCTTGTTCCTTTACCTATATTGCTCCACCAATCTCCTTACAAGGTGAATGGCTTCGGTACTCGAGCGATCCTGCATGCGCCGAATGATCTCGTAAATATACACACTTCTCCTCACTCTTACTTCTACACCCTCTCCAAAACCATCATCATATGGCTTAACAGCTTGATACCCCTATAGATGTTGCAATTTTTGGATAATACCCTTGTTCTTGTACAATTGATTCATCGTACTCCACGTCAATTCTTCGAGCATCTTCTTTGTCCTAAAAATAATGTTAAACAACCTAGTGGGCCACTCCAAGCCTTCCCAACTCGCGTTCTTCTAGAATTCCACAGGGATTTTCATCTAGCCCGATCACTTTACCTTTGCTCATCCTGAGGATAGCCCCCTCGAACTCCTCAACTCTTATGCACCTACAAAATCTAAAATCTCGACGACTCTCGGAGTGTTCTAAATCACCCAACAACAATGTTCCTATCCCCCTTTTCATGCAAGAGTTTATGGAAGTACAAATGCCATTTTTTTGTCATGACCCAAAACCTCCCCAACCGATCGTGATGGCGCCTAACTCACTTGCTAGGCAAGCCAAACATAACAATAGCAAAACAAAGATACTGAATTAACATAAATAGTACAAGTCTAAGCCGATAACATAAAATAACTACATTGAAGTGTCATGAGTTCTAAACAGAAGTACGAGTCTAGAATACAAATAGCAATACTGTCTGAATGAAAATAACAGTGCTAAAGTAAAAGAGATGCCAAGACTGCAATCGAGATACAACTATACCTCGTCTCTTCAAAGCTAAACTCAGTAACAAGCCTTAGCTATTGGTGACTCGGTCCAACACCTGGATCTACACAATTAAGTGCAGAGTGTAGTACGAGTACAACTTGATCTAAAATACGATGTTCATCAAGTGCATAAAAGATGCTGGGGAATTAGTCAATCCAAACGACATCACCAAGAAATCATAGTGGCCATAATGGGTCCTGAAAGTCGTTTTAGGAATATTCGAAGCCTTGATCTTCAACTGATGGTACCCCAATCTTAAGTCAATCTTCGAGAATACGCTAGCACCCTGAAGCTGATCAAACAATTCATCAATACGCGGTAATGGGTACTTGTTCTTGATAGTAACCTTGTTCAACTGCTTGTAATCAATGCACATCCTTATAGAACCATATTTCTTCTTCACAAATAGCACTGGTGCACCCCAAGGCGACATATAGGCCTGATGAAACCCTTATCAAGTAATTCCTATAACTGCTCCTTCAACCCCACTAGTGTCATGCAATATGGTGGAATAGAGATAGGATGAGTGCCCGACACCAAGTTAATACCAAAATAAATATCCTTGTCGCGTGTCATGCCCGACAGGTCTGCAAGAAACACATCTGGGAACTCCCCCACTACTGGGACTGACTCAACAGTAGGAGTTATTTTAGCGTGTCAATCAAGAATAGCATGGTACGGAGATAGCCAATCCATACCCAAAATCACCTCAGCATCAACCATAATAAACAATAAAAGATCAACTCTAGTCTCATAACCTCAAGTGGCAATAATACATGACCGATATACACGATCCACCACAATAGAGTCACCCACTATTGTAGATACATGAACATGCATATCTAAAGGATCATGAGGCATATCCAAATAATGAGCAACATAGGATGACACATAAGAGTAAGTGGAACTAGGATCAAATAACACTGAAGCATCCATGTGGCACACTAAGACAATATCGCTAATCACGGCATTGGAAGAAACAGCCTCTAGCCTGGCGGAAAATGCACAACAATGGGCCTGACCACCCACTTGACCGACCTCCCCTTATAGGGCAACCTCAAACTGACTAATCCCTACCCCTAGCTAGATGTACAGGTGGTGTAACTACTGGTGCTGAAACCATAGGTTGTGTGCCGTGCTGTGGGACTCTACTAAGAAGTATAGGGCAATCCCTCTTGAGATGACTCAAGTCTCCACACTCGAAATAACCATTCCTCTAACGAGGATGCTGACCCTAAAACCTAAATAACTACTTGTGAAACCCTGAGCAAATGGAGCACAGTAAGAACTCTGTGTCGGCAGCGCACTGAATGATGAATGAACTGGGCGAGCACTGTATGAACTATGGCTAATTGATGAACCACGAGGAATCTGATGAGCTACCTAAGCGGGCCTAAAAGGATGGACTCTACCGCGATGTGACTGGCCTCCAAATGAGGCACCACCAAAACCACCTGAACCAAGGGGCCTCTTGGCCTTCCATTCCTCTCGCTCAAGCCTGCGAACATGCTCCAAATGCCTAGAAATCTCAACCACCTAGTCAAACCTAACTTCCATCTCGGCCTCTCGAGCAAAACTAAAATGTATACCATACTTGAGGCCATCTATGAACCTCTTGATCTTCTCCCTCTCAGCGAGAACCAACCATACTGCATGACGTGCCAACTCCACGAATCTCATCTTGTACTAGGTCATAGTCATACCCTCCTAGTGTAGCTGCTCAAACTCCCTACGCAACTCCTCTCTACGAGTCTATGAAATAAACTTCTCTAGGAAGAGAAATAAGAGCTGATACCATATAAGTGGTGCTACGCCAGTTGGTTCGCCTGACTCATAGGCCTGCCACCACCTGTAGGCTAGCCCTGTTAGTTGAGAAATAGTAAAGTCAACGTCCCTGGTGTCTACAGTTCTCGTTATGAGAAATCTGATGACACTAATCCAGAAAACACTGAGCATCCTCTGACTCTCCACCACTGAACTAGGGAGGATGAAGCCTCTAAAATCGCTCCAACCTCTTCTGCTCCTCATCATTCATAGATGGACCAACCTCGGCTGACCATCAACAACTGTCTTAAGCGGCAAGACCCCCAGTGTCTGATAACCTTGAGCTAGCTGCTCCGTTGTACGGCGGGCGGGAGTCTGGACTCCTCCCCTAACCTGTGAGGTAGTTGGTGTAATTGGTATCATACCCACCTGAGCCAAGCTCATGTACACACTCAAGATCTGGGCCAAGGCCTTTTAAAGATCAGGTATAACAATAGGTACCATTGGTGTTTGAGCTGGTCCAACCGGCACAACAATATTCGGAACCTGCTCTTCCACTGGAGCAATTGGTGGCTCCCCAGGTGCTGCTCCAGCTGTAATGCAAGCCCCACCTCGGCCCCAGCCTCTCGCGACCCTAACTGGTGGCGTTGGTGCCTTCCCGCCCGATCCTACTGAAAGTGTCCTCGTAAATGAATAGAAGAGTAAAGGTTCAAACTTCGGAATTAACAAATCCGCACGATAAGAATTCAAGAAAGTGAAGTTTCCTAGCAGTTTGGTAGCCTCTCAAAGATAAGTACAGAAGTCCTTCGTACCGATCCGCAAGACTCTACTAAACTTGCTCATGACTTGTAGAACCTATGAACCTAGGGCTCTGATACCAACTTGTCACAATCCAAAACCCCCAACTAGTCGTGATGGAGCCTAACTCACACGCTAGGCAAGCCAAACATAACAATAGCAAAACATAGATACTGAATTAATAGAAATAGTACAAGTCTAAAGTCAATAACTTAAAATAACTGCATTGAAATATAATAACCCCCCCCCCC
>MCJB01047561.1:0-25804 GCA_002018475.1 Nicotiana obtusifolia
GGACAGATGGGGTGGGTTGGTGGGGGAAGGGGAATAGAGTGGAAAAGGTTGAAAAAGAGTTTTGTAAAATATTTTTTCTTCTTTTGATAGGGAAAATATTTTCTTTCAATTGGAGGAAAATGAGTTCATGAAGAAAATATTTTCCAAAACATTTAAGCGAACCAAATATGAAAAAATTGGAAAATATTTTCCTTTATGCTAAACACACCCTAAAAAAAATATCTATATTATATTAAAAGTTGGGTGGTGAAGCATGTGGTTAAGTCAGTGGCAAACTAAAAAGAAAGCACTTGAAAATTTTAAGACAACATTAATAATTTAAATTATTAATGAAAACATAATTAATGAAAATAGTAGTTTAATAAGAATTATTTTTTAATTATGATAAAAAATATATTTGACGTCTGTTGACTCTTCAGAATCTCTATTATATTATTAAATATAAATTTTAATTTGGAAAATAAATAACATAGAGTAGTATAATTTAGTTAACCTTTTTTGTATAATTATGGTAGAGACGTCTGTTATGGAAACAATTAAACATTGATGAAGTATTCTTTAATTGATCAAGCTTTGTATCTGACCTTATCTGTATATTATTAAATGGAGAGGGAAAAGCTCTCTCCTTAAACCATGTGCCAGTCTAGAAAAAAGTCACATGGCATAAGTAGTTAATAATTAGTTATTTAGTTAATAATTAGTTATTAGTTATTATTTTTAAATTTAAATATCTATAAAATAATAATATAAAACATTTTATAATAAAAAAACAAAATTAAAAAATGTGCATTCAAATTGGAGAGTAGTACCAACTTGGAGTTTTTAAATTATTTTAAATAAGAAAATAAAATTACAAGAAATATATATATCTTCTATAGTATTACAAAAAGAAAGTAGTAGACAATAATATTAAATAAAGTAATATGCTAATCTATATCTATATATTATTAAATGAAGAGGAAAAAATCATCTCCTTAAGCCAAGTGGCAGTCTAGAAAAAAGCTACATGACATAAATAGTTAATAATTAATTATTTAGTTAGTAATTAGTTATTGGTTATTATTTTTAAATTTAAATATATATAAAATAATAAAATAAAATATTTTTGTAATAAAAATGAAAATTAAAACGAAAAGTGCATTAAAATTAGAGAGTAATCTCAAGTTGGAGTTTTTAAATTATTTTAAAATAAAAAACTAAAATTACAAAAAATAAAATATATCTTCTATAATATTACAAAAAGAAAGTAGTAGATAATAATATTAAACAAAACAATATGATAATCTATATCTATATATTATTAAATGGAGAGGAAAAAGCCCTCTCCTTAAACCAAGTGGCAGTCTAGGAAAAAGTCATAGGGCATAGTAGTTAATAATTAGTTATTTAGTTAATAATTATTTATTGATTATTATTTTTGAATTTAAATATTTATAAAATAATAAAATAAAATACTTTATGATAAAAAATGAATTAAAAATTTTTGTATTCAAATTGGAAAGTAGTCTCAAGTTGGAGTTATTAAATTATTTTAAAATAAAAAATTAAAAAAATTAAAAAATATATATCTTCTATAATATTACAAAAAAAAGAAAGTAGTAGACAATAATATTAAACAAACTAATATGCTAATAAAAATTTCTATTTAACAATGTAAAGTACTAAATATTGGATAAGTGTAATAAAGAAAAATATAGAACAAAAAAGTGGCAGTCTAGAAAAAAGTCATAGGGCATAGTAGTTAATAATTAGTTATTTAGTTAATAATTATTTATTGATTATTATTTTTGAATTTAAATATTTATAAAATAATAAAATAAAATACTTTATGATAGAAAATGAATTAAAAAAATTTGTATTCAAATTGGAGAGTAGTCTCAAGTTGGAGTTATTAAATTATTTTAAAATAAAAAAATTAAAAAATATATATCTTCTATAATATTACAAAAAAAGAAAGTAGTAGACAATAATATTAAACCAACTAATATGCTAATAAAAATTTCTATTTAACAATGTAAAGTACTAAATATTGGATAAGTATAATAAAGAAAAATATAGAACAAAAAAGTTATTCAATGACTATACAAGTCTCTTTAATTTAATAGAGATTTTATTCATTAAAATCCAGACAATATTATTGAGAATATTAGAATAAAATTTAAAATAAAAAAATATCCTAAGAGTAATAAAATTAATAAGATATATATATATATATATATATATATATATATATATATATATATATATATATATTCTATTATATTACAAAAAAAGTAGTAGACAAAAATATTAAATAGAGTAATATGCTAATTAAAATTTCTATTAGCAATGCAATTATATTAAATTGGATAATATAATAAATAAAAATACATAACAAAAAATTTATTCAATGAATATATAAGTCCCTTTAATTTAATAGAGATTTTATTCATTAAAATCAAATAATATTATTGAAAACAACAGAATAAAATTTAAAATAAAAAATATTTCAACATTGATAAAATATATATCTTCTCTTATATTACAAAAAGAAAGCGAGCAGACAAAATATTCGACAAAGTAATTTGCTAATAAAAATTTCTATTAACAATGTGAAAATACTAATATTGGATAGTAGAAACAAAAAAGTTATTCAATGACTATATAAGTCCCTTTAATTTAATAAAAATTTTATTATTGGGTATATCATATTGACAAGTAAGATGACAATTGAAATTTATTAAAGCAATATGATCTAATATGTACAAACCAGCCCGATCACAATTTATTTTAATTAATAGTGACCGCGCATCGCACGGGTACGACTACTAGTTTGGGTATAATGTACATTACCGTAGGTATCTTTAATTAAATTTTTGTGTATAATTCAGTTATGGTAGGTATCCTTTTTTGAGAAAAAATTATTAATTTTTCGTTTTGTATCTTACACATTAATTTTAAGTTGAAATAATAATTCTTTATTTAGTACAAGTTTTGTAAATGACCTTATTTGTGTACAATATCCTTTATTATAGGTATCTTTAATTAAATTTTTTGTATAATTCAGTTATGGTAGGTATCCAATTTTGAGAAAGAATCAATTAAATTTTCGTTTTGTATCTTACACATTGATTTTAAGTTGAAATTATAATTCTTTAGTTTGTTGTATTCTATTTGTATGACATTAATAAAAGTTATTAATTGATGTTTTTTTTTATCTAATTAATAATTGGATTTTTTTGAATTGCATAAAGCTGTCACTGAATTTTATAACTAAATAGTACTAAATATCTTTTTCTTTTGAAGAAACATTCTCTAGAATTTTGTATCTAATTACTAGTTGATTTTTCTGGTAATGAATTGCTAGAGTCGTCACCGAGTTATATAAGGAAATAATATTAAATACCTTTTCCTTTTGAACATTCTCCAGAATTGTATATCTAATCTAACTAATAATTAAAATTAAATTTATAAACTGCATATAGTGTTAGTCACCGATTAATATAAGAAAATATTACTAAATATCTTTTTGAAGAAATATTCTCTATAATTTTTCCCTGATTAATAATTGAATAATGAAACTTTTTATAAATGGTATATATAGAAATGTGATGGATTATATAAGGAAATAATATTATTAACTTTTTCTTTTGAACATTCTCTGGAGATTCTTGGAAAAAGAAACTGATAACTTAAAAAAACTTCTCTCTCTAGACTTTCCTCCCCATTGACTTGTTTCTCCAAGTGGCAGTTACGTTTGGCGGGAACGGTGGTTGTCAATGGCGAAGGGCAAAGGTAACGGACCAGGACGGCCAAGGAAGACACCGATACTAATTCTCGGAAGCTCACTGACAACAACCAAATCGCCTACAGCACATTTAGACTCACAGAAAACACAAGCAGTACCAATGGTGGCTCTAGAGGTTCACCAACAAAGCGGGAGGAACGACAATGGTAATTTCCTCAAATGGACAATTTTCCTCCTTGTCTAGTTGAATTAGGCAGTGACTTGCCTATTGATGTTAGTGGAATGAACAAAGTGATGAGTGAATGTGAGACCTCAACATCGAGTGTGTTGACTATGGTGTAACCACAACTAAATGCAAATGCAGATGAAAATTCGCAGAAATTGATGGCTAACAAGGCTTCAGTAGCTCCGGCATTGGTTAATTTGTTTGCTAAGAACCGGATGGCTTCAAATAGGCTTGCTCTATCTTATATTCCACCGACGATTGTGGATGGTAATGTGGTTATTCAATTGGATCCCATGGAGATTGCGAAACAGGTTAATAAATGGAAGCACTCTTTGATTGTTGCTATAATTGATGAAATCCCAGGGTATAATCATATGAAAAGGTTCATCAACCAGAATTGGTCGAAAGCCCCTTGCTATGAACTCTTCTTGCATGACAAAGGTTATTTCATAGACAAATTCAAAGATGAAGATGACCTCAAATAAATTATGTATGGAGGACCATACACAATCAATAATAGGCCCATAATTTTAAAGAAATGGTCTCCTGACCTGGAATTTGATACAATTTTCCTAAAAGAGATGCCTCTATAGGTCTCTTTCCCTAATTTGCCTATGGTCTATTGGGGAAAAGACTCGTTGAGTAGGTTGAGCAGTGCTATTGGAGTACCCCTGTTTATCTGATAAATGTACAGCTAACCAATCGAGAATCTTTTTTGCTAGGATGTTGATTGAAGTGAACATAACAAAGCCACTAGCAATTGAAGTTAAAATACAGGATCCATCTGGCAAGATATACCATCAAGCTGTTAGATTCAAATAGAAACCTGAATTTTGTCCAGATTGTTAACAGCTTGGGCATGTCTGTAAAACCACAACGGAAGTTCGGGTTAAACCTCAGAAGATGCAAAAGGTGAATGGTAGATTTCACCAGCCAGCAAAGGAATGGAGAAGCAAGGAAATGCGACACAGAATACAAGTAAACCTCAAGAAACAATTATGCCAACTGATATTTCTAAAGCTACATATTCTGATCCTAAAGAGAAACATGTAGTCCCTATCGTGATGGCTGAAAAATTCCTAGATCAAACAACTACTTAGGTCAATAATGCCATACAACCCAAGGGTCATAGTAATCGTGTATCGAAAGGTGTCTTAACTCCTAGAAAGACTGCAGAAGAAATGGATTTCTTAATTGCTACACAACATACATTTAGAGCGCTATTAAGAGGTCAAGGGGATAAGCACCCACCAGATAGAGGTGGTACATTAGACCCTTCTAAATGAGTCTCCTCTTGTGGAATGTGAGGGGGGGAAATCAGAGAAATAAACAAAAGGAGTTGGCTAAATACTTAAAAGAAAATCATATTTCCTTAGCAAATTTGGTGGAGATCAAAATTAAACAACATAATGCTTCTGTTATTACCCCTAAGATTGCTAACAATTGGGAATTAGTCATAACTATGCTCATGCAATTAATGGAAGAATATGAATATTAGTCAACAAAAATGTTTGTCAATTGGATGTGGTATAAACGGATGCTCAGTTTAATCAATGTACCATCAGTAACTCTAATGTCAATTGTGCCTTAACTATGGTATATGGATATAACAACTTAGAGATGAGAAATGAGATGTGGAAAAAGCTCAAAAACCTTGCACAAACCATAAATCAACCATGGCTATTAGGGGGGCTTTAATGCTATTATTACTACACAAGTTAGAGTGTTAAATCATGAGTAACACAAGTAGAAGTTCAAGATTTTGTAAATTTTTGCTCAGATGCAATGATGTCTGAACTCCCTTGGAGAGGTGAGTTCTTTACCTGGACTAATGGGCAAATGGAAGAAGACAGGGTAATTAGCAGGATTGATAGAGCATTGGGGAGTGATGATTGGATGCTGAACATTGTCATCTAACAGTTGAAATTGGGATCCATCCATCTCAGATCATATACCAATCATGTTGAAGTTCCAAAGAAGAAATAATAATATAAAAGTGCCTTTCAGGTTTCTAAATATTTGGGCTGAACACGAGGAGTTCCAAAAAAAAATTGATAATGAAAGATGGTAAGGTGTCCAACACTCTTGCAAGTTAGCTACTATCTGGTACAAGCTGAAAACTATGAAGTCTGACTTTAAGAATTTAAATACCAGAGAGTTCAAGAATGTAATAGAAAAAATTGACCAAGAAAGAAAAAACTTGCTTGACATTCAACAATAAATGAATAGAGACTACTCTGATTATCTAAGGATTATGGAGAAGGATGCTAGGATTAGATTAGAGAAATGGTCACGTATTGAAGAAAAGATACTTCAACAAAAATCCAGAGCTCACTGGATTGATGTAGGAGATGAAATAATAAATATTTCTTTGCTATGATGATAGACAGAGCAAGCAGAAAAAATATTACAACTGTAACATCTCTAAATGGTGCAGTCTTAGATGAGCCTACAAGTATCAAGAAAGAGATTATAGATTTCTATAAGTCTCTTATGGGAACTGCTGCTACAACTTTACCTGTTGTCAACATTCAAATACTAAAAAAGGGCCTTCAGTTGAATCACCAACAAGCAGTGGAGCTTGTTAAGGATATATCTAAGCAAGAAGTAAATGAATGTTTTCATGATATTGGTAATGACAAGCCCCATGCATTGATGGATATAATGTTGTTTTCTTCAAGAAAGCATGGGGGGTAATTAAGGAGGATGTATATGAAGTAATATCTGAGTTTTTTTTTACTACTGGGGTGCTGCCTAAGGCCATTAACTGTACTACAGTTACACTATTACCTAAGATTACCAACCCTGCTACTATTAAGGACTACAGACCTATCTCATATTGTTCTATATTGTATAAGATCATCTCCAAAATCTTAGCATCAAGGCTGCATAAGGTAATGAGATTCTTGGTTGATAGTGCTCAGACTGGCTTCATTCTAGGAAGGAAAGAGGCTGACAATATCATCCTGGCATAGAGCTAATTAAAGCCTATTCAAGAAAACACATATCACCTAGATGCATGATCAAGGTAGATCTGCAAAAGGCATATGATACTGTAGAATGGAACTTTGTGCTACAAATCATGAAAGGGTTGGGTTTCCCTCATAAATTCAGTCAATGGATATCATCATGTCTTCATAGTGTTAGTTACTCCATCTTGATAAATGGAGAACTAACAAAATCATTTTCTACTGCTAAGGGCCTCAAACAGGGTGATCTTGTGTCCTCATTCTTATTTGCTTTATCCATGGAATATTTGAGTGGGCTTCTCACGGACCTGAAGAATAATAGGTACTTCTATTTTCATCCAAAGTGCAAAAAAAAATAAGCATTACTCATTTGAGTTTTGTTGATGATCTTCTATTGTTTGCTAGGGGAGATAATCAGTCGGTGGCATTGTGGTAGCAATGCTTTGATCAGTTCTCCACAACATCTGGACTAAAAGCTAATCTAAACAAGAGTTATGTATATCTTGGTGGAGTAGACACTACAAAACAAACTCTTATTCTTCAGCAACTGGGCTATGTGAAAGATGACCTACCATTTAAATACTTGGGAGTACCTCTTACTACCAAGAAGATGAATGTGACACAATGGCAACCTATGATTGACAAAATTGTAACCAAAATATCCTCCTGGACTGCAAGAAAATTGTCATATGCAAGAAGAGTGCAACTATTCAGATTTGTACTCTTTGGAATACAATCTTATTGGTCTCAAATATTTATGATGCCTTCTAAGGTGATCAAACTCATTGAAACCTACTGCAGAAGCTTCATGTGGTAAGGTACTAATATTATTACCAAGCGAGCTTTGATATCCTGGGAGAAAGTTTGCCAACCTAGGAGTGCTGGTGGCCTGAACATATTGAATCTCAAAAGTTGGAATAAAGCAACCATTCTCAAATTGCAATGGGACTTAACAACTAAAGAAGATTGACTATGGATCAAGTGGGTACATATGTATCATATAAAGGGGCAACCTACAACTACTGTCAAAGTGTCTAAGCAAGCAAGTTGGATAGTTCAAAAGATTTTGACTGTTGTTAGCCCTAGCCCTCAAATGCATGGAGGAAGAGGCAACTGTAGTTTGATCAAGCAGTTGTATTTGCAGCAGCTTAGATCATTAACAAAAGTCGAGTGGAAAGCAATCATTTTCAAGAACCTAGCTAGACGTAAGGCAAATTTTTCCATGTAGTTGATCATGCAGGAAAGAATGATGACAACTGACAGGTTGCTTAAATGGAACATCAATGTGGATCCAATGTGTGTCTTTTGTAAACTACATATAGAGACTCACGCCCATCTATTCTGTGAATGCATTGTCACCTCTGGGTTGCGGAAAGATGTCTTCGACCGGTTGCAAATGCAGGTCCAACTAAAGACGTGGGCTTAGCTAGTTTCCTGGTTTGTGGAGAAAGCTAAGAAGAAGTCTATTGAAGGGCAACTTATGTGAATGATTTCTGCTGAAGTACTGTATAGTCTATGGAATGAAAGAAATCAAAGAGTATTCAATAGGATACACAGGGACAGGCAAAGCATCATTAGAGAGGTAGCTTATCTTTGCAATGTACGAGCTGTTGGCAAACTCAAGTTAGTTCTACAGAATAAGCATATGTAGGTAGTAATCGTAATAGTGTTTTGACATGTAAACTAGTCTCTCGAGATTATGAGATCAGGATAGTCTTGTATGCAGGCTGAGTTGGCCTCTATATGTTGTAATTTGCTTTTTTGGTGATTAATAATATTTGTGAATTACCAAAAAAAAAAAAAAATATTCTCTAGATTTGTGTATCTACTTAATAATTTTTTTTTTTTTTTTATGAATTGCATATTAGAGATGTCACTCATTTATCTAAGAAATTAGTATTAGATATTTTTTTCCTTTTGAACATCCTTCAAAATTGTGTATCTACTTAATAATTAATTTTTTATATATTGCATACTAGAGTTGGCACTGATCTATATAAGGAAATACTATTAAGAATCTCTTTTAATTAGGTTTTTGCTGCTTATAGTTTTTAATATATTAATCATATGACATACTACAAAATACCTTACGTATAGTTCATGATAAACAAACCTACAATCAATTAGAAACTGCAAAGTATGGTTGAAAACATTATCTATATCAGTGAAACATCGAGTATTAAAATGAGTTGGAGTTGTTAGATATAGCACGTTCCGGATCATAATAAATTAGACAGCCCCTTAAATTACTTATTCATGATGAAAAGGTGCATACATTTTTAAGTAATATTAATCTTTTCCATTACTAGGTAATGTATCGAGTTGTTTTGTATTTTCTTCAACTTATGCATATATTTAATCCACTTTAATTACGGGTTTGTTAAGGTCTAGATAGAGATTTATTATGGTTTCATTTACAATTTAAACTGGTGTTAGGCAATATAAGTTTGTCATTGAAAATATATTTTTCTTTATGATTTTATGTAAGAAATCTGCATATGTGGTTGAATATATAAACAACTCAAGATTTTAATTTATACATAAGTTTATTTGTATTTCTTTGCCTATTCAATGAAATTTACTGATTTCGTGAGTTTTTACTTTTATACTTTGGCATTAAATAATGCTTTCTTATGTTAGATTATACAATTTTTACGCTTAATGCATAACAGATAAGGATTTTTTCTTCTAGCCAAATTTTCATTTCAAACGGCTGAGTGATTAGTCAGAGAGGTATGATCAGATTTTGTCCATGCTGCCAAAATAATAAATTTATTTGGGTGTTGATGCATGTTTAATAATACAATGTGTCATCCAGTTTATTATGACTATTAGCGATAGTTTACTCATGCCTACTGATGCATTAGTATGTTGTGGGTTTTTACTAACAAAATAATGCATAATCTTTATATAACCACGACATCCTACTAACATAATTTTTTTTTTGATTTTGATTTTTTTATTTTTAGGGAGATCGAATTTATGCAACTGTTGGACGGTCCGTTATGCGTATCTTTAAAACAAAAATACAAGAAACGAGATTGTATGTTATGAAGAATTTTGTAGTTTGACCAAATGATATGAAATTTAAGATCAACAAGCATAAATTGAAACTAATGTTTTCTCATTGGACGGGTGTGGTTGAAATCAATATTCTGCAGTTTAATTATCAACTGTAGACCTTATGAGCATTTGATAAATCAACTTGATGTTGGTAAGAATGAACTATTCGGTAATTGTTTTATCTTTCACTTTTTTCTACAAAATGTTGGTCCCACAAATGACAGATGGAGCAAAATCAAAAATGAAGAAAATCAATCCTACTTTGCGTGATATAACGAATGGTTAGTTCTAAACAGGTAATTTTTTTTTACTATAATTGTGCATATATAACTTACCTAAACTGATTATTGTTCATATACAATTCCCCGGTCGAGATAGAAGAGGTTGTCTTTTAAGTGTTGGTGTCATTGAAATGAGGATATAAAAGAATGTGATAAGCTCAAACATGTTAGTTAATACAACTGCATTGACAACATTGCATCTATAAAATAAGGAAGGTTCATCTATAATTGCAAAGTGAATTTGCTCTCATTGATATGTATTTTAAATGTGAAATAATTGAAGGAAGCTGAAATTTGTTTCAATAACTACATGAGAATAGTAACATACTGCCATTTAGTTAATTCCTCATATATCTCAAATGCTTATGAGAACTGAGAATTTTTTGCAGTAGTTCATATGTTTTTAATCTTTTCTCACTTTTTCTTTCTCCTATGAGTGTGTATTATAGATAATGGGCATATAATGATGAACCAAAGTTAAAGTGTAGTATATTAAGTAATAAACTTAAAGCCCAAGACGTGTTAAAAAATATACTAACATATTTAAGAAAAGTGATCAAAGGCATATAAAAAGTAAAAAATTAAAGAGATTTCCCATGTCATTAAACTGATTTTGCTCACAGGCTTCATATCAAACAAATTGTATATCATCATTATTTATTGCGGAACATCCATATCAAGCAAATTATATAGTATCATTATTTTTCAATGTATTTATTAGGGCGAGGGAATAAAAGTTTTACTGAAGTATCAAAATATATTTAATGTTTGGTCGTAAAGATGATATTAACACTAACAAGCTAAAATATACAGTATAGATTGTTCTTTTTAATTCTCCGCGCATTATGCGGGTACTAATACTTGTGAATTTTAATTTCTATAAAAATACTGTTGCTTAACGTACTTAATTATGAAAAGTACACGTTGTAATTCTTTTTCTTACTAATCGACGGTCGGTTTTTTACATTTTTACAAATATATGCAATGACAACTCATTTTTCTCCATTAATTTAAGATCCAGGGGGCCTATCATCAAATTTAAAAAGTCAATTGGGTATTACTTTGCAAACCCAAAAGGTCAAGGGCTTAAGTAAAATTAACTCTAAAGTTCAACCATTTTCTCTGAAACGGTCGTTTTATTATTGTTAGTACTCCACTATTTATTTTTGGAAGGAAGCGAGTATTAATTTAGGTCCAGAACACGAGGTAAAATTAACCGCGACTTGGACTTCCGAAACACACCAACGAGGTGCGTGGAATAGGAAGAGGAGGGAGCTCACTCCTGCACGACGTGGTCAGTCAAAACCCTAGACTATTAATCAAACCGTGCAGCGTAATCTGTGTGCTTTATTTGCCGGATCGGAATCAACTTTTGCAGATACCTTAGCATTCTCCCAGGTAATTTAATATGCAGCATGCATTATTTGAATTTAGCAGATGCTTAGAACTTGTATTTGAATTATTCAACTGGTAGGCCACTATGGTTCATTGCGAAACACATCTGTAGCATTCACAGTGAATCTTAGATCCTTGCTTATCCGCGGATCAAGTATTATTTTACTCGCTTTGTTAAGATATCTACTGGATCGAATTATGAATTTGCATTCTTACGTGATAAGTTTGTAGCGCCTTCAATAGACAGTGTATCATATGGAATTGCTAGTGTTTTTGTGGACCTAAGTTTCAATATAAGGTCTGTTGCGTGTATGTTCAGAGACTATTTGTCGTCCGTGCATGCATGTTTCGTTTGTTCATGCAATTGTAGTGGTTTATTTGCTATCAGGATTCTACCAGGAAATCCTGCTAATCTAGAATAGATAGCTCGAGCTTGTTATTGTTGCAAAGCTACATGCTGAGCATGTGAGTAATATCGGATGTGATTGTAAGTGAGTTATGTCTTTAGATTCCGTCTCAGGCAATCTTAATTGTTTCTTTTAATTAGATGGAAGGATTGACAATAGATCTTTTGGATTGTTCTGAGATTTAAATGTTTACTATAATTTTTTGGATTAAAGTTATATACACAAACAATTTGCAATTTTTTATGCACAATCAGTGTAATTTTACCTGTTATACTAGGTCACTTACCATTTATTCTAGCTTACCAGTTAATTCTATTAAACAGAATTGCCTGCAATTACATTTTATATGACATGATTGTATAATAAACATTTTTAACACCATCAGTGCACAGAACTTAAACTCTAATTTTATAGGGATAAAATGATTTTCTAATCATAATTTCTTGACTCTGTTGCAGCTTATGACTGATAAACATAACTTAGTCAAGATTTTATGATGGCTGGTCAACGAAATAGCTATGGGAAGCGCTCCCATTCTCAGTCTAATTATGCTGACAATGGGAGAAACAAAAGGAAAAATACCAGCTGCGATAAGGATCCTTTCTCTGTTGGTCCTGACGACACAGTGTATCGGTACTTATGCCCTGGGAAGAAGATCGGATTATCGGCAAGGGAGGTGAGATTGTTAAGCAATTAAGGGTTGACACTAAGTCTAAAATCAGGATTGGTGGTGCCTGACTGTGAGGAGCGTATTGTCACCATCTACAGTTCTAGCGAGGAAACAAACGACTCTGATGGCTCTGAAGATCGTGTTTGTCCTGCCCAGGATGCACTTTTGCTGGTCCATGAGAAAATTGTTAGCGACACAGTTGACAAGAACTCTGAGGATGCTCCCCAGGTTACTGTCAGGCTTCTAGTACCTTCAGATAAGATTGGAAGTATTCTTGGGAAAGGGGGTCAGATAGTACAAAACATTCGTAGTGAAACTGGTGCTCAGATTCGTATATTGAAAGATAACCATTTGCCTGCATGTGCACTGAGCTCGGATGAACTTGTGCAGGTAATGGAGGATCATATCCCGTTTGACTTTACAGCACTGTTGTTCTCCCCGTTAAGTATTTCTTCACATTATTTCATTGGGCTGTTTCAAATAATTGTCTTGCTAAGTAAATTTGATCTAGTGCTGCTCTGCTGGTTGTTCATTTACGAAGTTGCAATTTTTTTCTTTTTAATTGGTAACAGAATGAAGTTGCAGGCTTTCTCATCTCAACCTATTTCTTTTAGTGTTCTTTTTGGCGGTCCCTTTTCTTATTTGTCATGTGAAGGAGTAGGCGAATTGTGCTCTGCTTCTTGAAACTTTTTTCTTGTGGCAAGCTTCATTATTGATAAAAAATTGGACCATTTCACCAGTAATTGTCATGTGTTCACGCTAGGACTTCAATCGCAATCTTATTTGCATTAGTATTGAGGACTTGACAATTCATTTTCCAGCTGACCTCAATACTCGTTGGTTCATTGGGTTTCAGATATTTGGTGAAGCAACTATAGTGAAGAAGGCTCTTTATGAAATAGCAACTCGTCTTCATAAGAATCCATCCTGTTCTCAACACTTGCTTGCTTCTGCTGCACAAAATGTCTACTCTTCGAGTTCACTTATAGGTCCTACTGCTGGTGCTCCAATAGTAGGAATGGCCCCATTGATGGGGTCTTATGGGGGCTACAAAGGGGAGACTGGGGACTGGTCAAGGTCTTTTTACTCAGCTCCAATGGATGAGTCATCTTCAAAGGAATTTTCTCTCCGTTTGGTGTGTCCTACTGCAAATATTGGAGGTGTCATTGGTAAAGGTGGTGTCATAATCAATCAAATTAGACAAGAATCTGGTGCAGCAATCAAAGTTGATAGTTCTGCTGCTGAAGGTGATGATTGTGTGATTTCAATCTCCGTGAAAGAGGTAATTTCTATTTCTATTGATGTTTTACATTGGAGTGTACAATTTGAGGATGTTTGTCCACCTGTGAAGATTTATTTTCGTGCTTCCTTTTTTCTAGTTTTTCAAGGACACATTTTCTCCAACTGTTGAAGCAGCATTGCGCTTGCAACCAAGGTGCAGTGAGAAAGTTGAAAAAGATTCTGGTCTTATATCATTCACCACAAGATTGCTGGTCCCAGCATTTCGTGTAGGCTGTCTTATTGGGAAGGGAGGAGCCATAATCAATGAGTTGAGGAAAATTATGAAAGCTAATATTCGTATACACTCCAAGGAAAACCTCCCCAAGGTTGCAGCTGAAGATGATGAGATGGTGCTCGTAAGCATATTGATAAGAATTGAAAAGCTTATATGCATCAAAAGTATCTGCCACTCTTTTTTTGAAATAAAAGAAGTTGGTGGTCTCTCTCTGTACTCAGCATTTGGAGTACGAGTATGACATAGGAATGAGGGGTCTTTGATTTTGGATGTAGACATATTGAGGAGCCATATATATCTTTTCTTTAGGTCAATATTAATTGAATTAAGATATCTTTTAAAAAAATTTAGGAAGGGTCCGGTGAATATAACCTTTGTCCCACCAGTTGCATCATTCAATTATTCTTTAGTAACTATTTTGACTTCGTATTCTCCTGCTATACTCCTCCGTTTCATGAAAGCAACCTCCCCCAGGAAGGAGAAAAGTAAAGGAAAAGGAAAAGGAAAGATCAATTCCACAGTATGGAAAGATGGGGTTGCCGATGTAAAACTCTCTTAAGCTAGTCTTTATATCTCGTGTTAGGTCTTATTAGCAGCATTCTTATACTTCTTGGTTTTCTTATTTAGCAGAAGTATTTTGTTGTATTCTTTGGTTTACTTATGATTATGCTTGTTATTTGCCAATCTGTCCTCATCTATGTGATTGCAAACATTTATCAGATCTCAGGAGATCTTGATGTTGCGAAGGATGCACTCATGCTAGTAACTTCACGTTTGACGGTTTGAGAGCAAACCTTTTTGAAAGAGAGGGTGCCGTATCTGCCTTTGTGCCAGTTCTTCCCTACCTCCCATTAACAACAGATTCAGATACCTTGAAACATGAAACAGAGACACTAGAAGACATGGACGTGGACATTCTTACTCAGCTGGCTATGGTGGTATGGGTGATCTTCCACGTGCTGATGGTTATGGAAGTTATAGTGCTATCCAGGTAACATATGGTTTCATTGCTTAGAGGAACAGAATTTATGAAATTTTTTGGGGATTCCTTAACTTACCTTGCTATGTATGTTTTCTCGAATTTTGTGCGTTGTTTTTGTTAATTTCTAATTCCATCTGCAGAGTAGCAGCAGTAGCATGGAGCTTATGAAGGATATTTCCTTAGGCGTTCTGGTGGTTCTATGTAAGGTGTTCTGGATTTCCACCTTGTACTGAATTTGGTTGTTACTAAATATATGCCTCAATCCCAAGCAAGTTGGGGTTGGCTATAGGAATCCTCAAAGTCCATGTCGCTCCACTTAAGCTCATTTCGGTCCAATTTTTATATAAAATAAAGTTAAAAGGGAAAAGTCCTTGAAAGAAAAACCAGCATGAGCTCTTTGGGTGGATTTTTGTTTACTTTTAATTCCTATTTAGCTGCTAATTGATCACATGTTTGTATCTTGCATGTTTATTTCTGACCTTTAGACATCAATTAGCCCTTGTGATTCTGGTCAATCTCTCTCCACCTGCTGCACATGACTTTTTGTATAGCTTATCTAATTTTTGATTGCTTCGAGTTTGGAAAATGAGAGTTACAATTTCTTGTTCTTATTATTCACATGTTAAGCTACTGCTGCCAGGTCATCAGGGCAGGACCCTGCTTCCCGGGGAAAAAGTTATGGTTACTAGAGTGTGTAACCGGATCTGCAGGTAGCTGCTGGATCCCTTCTTTGCATTGCATGTTTGCACTGCTTCTTTCATTTGATTCGCCAAAATATCAGCTCATACTAAAGTTATGGCATTCTGTTATGAGAACCTAGCCTCTCTTCCTGGAATTTGAAACTAATGCTATTCTTTTCCCTTTGCTTCCTTTCCCTCGCAACAAAACAGCTGAGATATATGAAGCCTGAAGCCAGCCTAATGGAGCCTCCTGCCTAAACCAGAAGACCAGATGAATGAGGATTTTGGAACTATGTCCTACGTTGATGCTTTTTCTTAGGAGGACCATATCTGAAGATTTTACCTAATATCAAAATTTGCCATGTCCTGACAACACCATACACTTCCAAGCTTATAATCTTCTGGTCCCAAGAATCTGTGTAGCCAGCACGCTTTTATCCTTCTTCCCTTTGTGTGATTGTATTACAGATGCATTAACACTAAATCTCAGCCTTGTCCTGATGTCTTATTTTCAGTTTAATTTTTATTTGGGATGAGTATTGTTTGATTTGCTCATATGATGGAGTAGATACCAGACCTGTTGTCCTCATCCTTTTCTCTCTAGTTCTTTCTAGTGGATAATTTAATTTATGGGCATGTTGAAACATAAGTCATTGTGCAGTATCTTTTATTTTGTAATTTTATTTCATGTTTTCTTGTTTTCTTCTGGAAAAGCCTGGATGTTTGCTCAAGATGTAATCATATTCAATCATATTTTGTTTCCCTGATCAATTTATTGGAAAATTATCTTCGAAATTTAGATGATTGTTTTCAAGAGGATGTTGTCGATACACGAGCATGCAGGTTGAGCTAAAGGTGTGCCTGCAGTTCTTTGTAGATACAGATTTTGAATTTAACTGAATACCATACCAGTAAAAATAATTTTTTCTCATCTGAATTTGGGTCTATAATTCAAGGTAACATGGAGATTGACGGGAATGTCACACATCGTATTGGAGCGGGGTGGATGAAATGGAGTCTCGCATCCGATAATTTGTGTGATAGGAATGTGCCACAAAGTCTTAAAGGCAAGTTTTACGGTTAGACCGACTATGTTTGTATAGGGCTAAAATATTTGCTAGTCAAGAACTTTCATATTCAGAAGATGAAAGTAGCAGGAATGAGGATGCTGAGATGGATGTGTGAGCATACCAGGAGACATAAGATTAGGAATGATGTTATTCGTGGAAAGGTAGGACAAGATGCGGGAATCGAGGCTGAGAGGGTTCGGGCACATGAAGAGGAGAAGCATAGATGCCCTTGTTAGGAGGTGTGAGATTGGTCATGGCAGGTCTGAGGAGAAGTAGAGGTAGGCCAAAGAAGTACCGGAGAGAGGTGATTAGGTACGACATGGCGCTACTTCAGCTTAACAAGGACATGACCCTTGATATAAGGGTTTGGAGGTCAAGAATTGGGATAGAAGGTTAGTAGATAGTCGAAAGTTTCTCCTTTCCTTACCAGTATTACTAGTATTATTCTTGTATTTTCTATTCTTAGATCTTTATTGCTACTTGTTGTTTTGATCACTTCAATTATTTTATATTCCTGTTGTTGTTACTGGTTGTTGCTACTGACTCTTTTTTTTCTTTTTTTTTCCACCTTTTCTTGAGTCGAGGGTTTATCGGAAACATCTAACCGCTTTATTTTCACAAGTTAGAGGTAAGACCTGCATACACAATACTCTTCCCATACTCCACTTGGGGATTATACTGGATTTGTTGTCGTTGTTGATTTGCGATTCCAGTCACTATGGAACTGACAATCCCTGAGGAGGAATAAGTTACAGTGAGCAGTAAGTTTGGCGGTAAGTTTTTTGTATTCTTACAATCACGTGCTTATGGTTTTGATTTAGTTTGTGTGCTAACTAAGATATAATTTGCTTCAGTCATCAGGTTTAACGGATCTTGCTCATATTATGCATAATAAGTATTTCGCTTTCTCTGTATTTAGTTCACAAGAATGTTTACTTTTTCAATTGGAAATCTATACACGAGGACCTAAAGGACCTCCGCTACTGTTTACCCTTCTGTTTTAGTTGGGAATAATTTTATGCAGCATTAAATTTTTATGATGCATCATAAGCAACCCCAAAATTTACAAACGACTAGATATGATACTAGGTCAAGTGTCAAACAGACCAAAGACTGCAAAAGCTGAATCAACGAAATTCCATAAAGGAGGAGTTGGCTAATTCATATCTCGACCAGCCAGCTTGGTGAAATATGGAGCAGTAAATTCGTCTACCTAACTCAACACAGAAAGGTCACGAAAGTACAACAAAAGAGCCTGATTTGCGCAGTTCGTTTATTGCCTCTGATAACATCTTAAACCTTAGTGTTCGTACACCATATTTTTGGGGAGGAGCTATTGGATTGATTGTGTTTTTTCTTAAGTTCTTGGGTGATGGGGACAGTGGGTAGTCACATCCAAAACCCTAAGAACCCCTCCACACTATCTTGCTTTTTCCCCTTTTCTCCGATGGGCATTACATAGAAATTGACTGACCCATAGCCATCTTTATGTAAAGAATCTAAAAGAGTCATTAATGTTATAGGTAGATTTCCTTTCCTACACAAGAATCCATTATTTATCAACAACTCCTAGAAGTTGCCCTCTTTGCTTCAACCCTCATTCGTTTCATGCCCTGTCAAAGTTAGTTTTCTTTCTATTCCGTCCAATGGGCTTCTCCTAACTTCTTTTTCTTAGATGAAATAGGAAATCCCTCTTTCTCATGGCTACAGGGAATGTTAGATTTCTCCTTCGGGAAACTTCATTTCCCAAAAATTCAATGATTTGATAGTCTCTATCTTTTCATTTCATTCATCTTAAAGTCTTGCATGAGGTAATAAGGTTACGAAATGCAGCCAAGGATGACTTGCCGGCAAGATCGATCAATTCTGCTCGAGTACTTTGTACTTCTCAACTGAAGAGTAGAGATTAAAGATTTTGATTGGCAAGTCATTTTTGGCTACATCTCTGCCTCATTTTCTCATGCCAGATTTTTGATGATAGAGCTATTGTCGTTTTGTGAAATCAGATTGTGGACAACACAAGAATATATGAGACCACTGGTTGAATATTCCGTTCCTTACATTTTGATTTTGTGACGTTCATGGATGCACGTCTATATATAAGTAAATAAGTTAGCATTAGGTTTTCTAGCGTATTACCGGAGTTATGGTGCATGTTCTTTTAACTTATTATGCAGGGTAGCAAGATTCTCTCATGGCTTTCAACAGGATTTATCTGTAGATTCGTGAAGGTTTATGGTTTGGATCATAAACCAAATGTTGAACGTCCGAATGTGAGGGAATATGGGTTAAGGGTTCGTCCGACGGGAAAACGTAATGTCGGATGTTATCACGGCCCTATCGGTTGTGACGAACTTGCTCTTGATACTAAATTTGTCACCACTCAACCGTAGAGGCCGTGATCAACATCGGACATCAGGTTCCCAGTTGGACGAACCCAATCATAGTAACATATACAGTAACTAGTGGAAGAAAAGACTGGAAGTTTTGAGCACTACTTAGACGAATTGAAGCATCCGGTAGCTATCTTACTTCACTTTAACAGTAAAGTATGTGTGGCTGGTATCTGGAAATAGGTAGGCCATTGACCATGAAAGGTTAATATGGTGATTAAGACATGTGATGCGCGATCAATTATTTGTAAAAAAGTACTCCGATGAAGTTTCAACAAAAAAAATTAAACCACTAGTATATTTGTAAAAAAGATGGTTTCCAGAATTAGTCAACAGTGCTCAATTATATTGTTATCTAAACAGTTCATTGTTGATGCCAAAGCAAGTTATCCTTTGGTTTACTTTGGTAGTGTTCAACAAGTCTGTACAGTGTTCCATTAAGCAATGTAGTTTCGTTTTGATTCCTTTTTTTAAATTGCGATTCCAAGAAGTTTATAATATCTTCGGCCCTGTTCCACAAGCAAGAAAATGAGGGTGGGGGGGCTGGGGTGGGTGGGCTGAGGATAAGAGAAGAAGAAAGAAGAAGAAACATAGGGTTGTAAGTAGTTTTCTCAAGTGTCGGACATATCACTTGCTACAACTTCCTCTTTTGGTTTCAATTACTTTCTTTAACTAAATGACCACGCCTTTTGTTGGCAATGAATCCCATTGGTAGACTACGAGTCTACGATCATGATGCTATTAATTTCTTTTGACACCATGTGTTTCACAAGTTACAAATTGGGATTGAGTAGGGAAATATACCAATAGGGTTTTTGAAATGTTGGCCCATATTTGCAATGTTTGTTTAGTAGCATTTAACTTTCATTTCCACAGTGTTGTTTCCCCCACAGACTCGAAACCAGTTTCTCATTTGGAAATAATGAGTAAATGATCTCATATGAATAGTTATAATTTGAATAACAGAAAATGGCTCTACAAAGATTTCTTGCATATTACATACCAATTTCATAAGTTATATTTTATTGATCTATTGTAAAAATGACTCGTATCACTAAAATGATATTTGTAGCGGGTTATAAAACCAATCTCCATGAATTTTCCGGGGCATTAATTCAACATACAAGTAACTCCTTCACAATCTTCAAGTAACAACAATAGTAATAAGTCAAACATATCTTGCGCTTTATAAAATAATTTTAATATTACAAAAAAGGAAATACAAACTCAGAACTGGAAAGAAAGACCTCACAATAACAGAAGATGGTCATCACCAAATATGAAAATTTAAAGATAGAGATATTTGTTAATAATAATAATAATAATAAGGGGAAATAGTTAAATTCTAAAGGGAGATGAAACCTTCGCGGACGAGGAGACCAAACATGAGAGTCAGAAGACCCGTAGTTATGCTTTGCGTTGGTGTCATCCATGGCTGAGAATAAGCGCCCAACGTAAAGGCAGCACCCACCATTCCGATCAAGAACGCGCTCATGTTCTGATTCATTTTTCTTGAGATCTTACTCTCTCTGTTTCTTTGCAATTTCTGCTCTTGAAAAACGATCGTTGAATAAAAGAAGACAAGTAATAGGCATCAATAAGTAAACAACCACACAGTTCTCTCAAAGGCCAAAGTCAACTCTACCTTGGGGAGATGAATCCGCTTTTGTTTAATTTTTTTTCTCGCCCCCCATATTGTTTATTATCGATGTGACTATCTGTTTTGTCATTCCACTTGTAAGACAAATTTTCTTATTTCCGTTGGTTTTAAAATATATACTTCATTGTAAAATTTACTTGTTATAACATGTTACCTTAGTTTTTGAGTTATTGGTCATGTTTGTTATAGCAGTTACCTATTATTGCAAGGAGTTTAACTACTATATTAAAATGATAATGTAAAATTTTTACAGCTAATTTTTTTTTATAGAAGTCCACCCGTAAGTGAAATTAGTAACTTGTCAAATAAAGCATATTACTTACTAAAAAATTCAAAATATGTTGATTGAGTAAAATTCTTGTACAATGTTAGTATATTACTAATTTACTATATATATAAGCTAAAACTCTATCATGAGTAACCTAAATGGCGTAAAAATATATATTATCAGTTTACACAACGTAGAAAACTTTTCCTTATTAATTCCCAACCAAAATTTGTCTTTTGACTTCATCTTTCAAATTACTGAGGTTATTGGAGTGCACACCAGCCACAACATTTTCTTTCTGATAAAAGTACGCGATTAATAAATGAATTTAAGCCCAACAGACTGCCCAACAGACATGTAACAAACATTTAGGCACCGCAAACCAACTATTTTACACCGATAGCAAATGCTTAGAGAAAAAGTCATAACAATTTGGTGGAGTATTGGATAAATTACCACTAGACTTTTCAAAATTACTTAAAATTCCAGGATATAAGCATAACGGAAATGAAGAATTAACTTAATATCTACCCACTTACCGCTTAAACTAAAAACAGAAGGTAGAATATATAAAATATATATCACTTATGTATAATATGTGTATAGTATAATTTATATATACCTGCAAAGTAAATAACCAATTCAGTCGGCTCTAGCCATTTTTCGAACTGGTAATCGATAAATAGCCAGTGTTTGTAAAGTCATTGGAAAATAGTCGTTGCGTTGCTAAAACACGAAAAGTTCCAACATAATATGCGGATTATGGAGCTCCTGCATATAAACTTCCCGCATATTAACTCCAGCACATAAAAACTTCTAGCATAATATGTTCGATTATGCAGCTCTTGCATATAAACTTCCCGCATATTATATTGGAACTCCAGCACATTATGTTAGAAGCTCATATGTAAAAAAAGTCGAACTACAGCATATTATACTGGAATATTTTCGGATTTTTAAGGGTATTTTTGTTCAGATTTTATCTTTACATAAAAAATGGCTAAATTTCGATTATTTTTAAAACTCTGGCTATTTTTCATTTGCCAGTTGTCAATCTTACTATTTTTTCTTTTACAATGCACAGCATTTATGGGCTCGGCTTCGTTACAGCCCATTATAGATTTTGTGACGGAAGCCCATGAATAACGCTCGGGGGAAAAGACAGGAGTACCTATAAAAGTTAAGATATTTACCATGCTCTACCCATAAAAGAATTCTACCCATTAAATAATTACAATCTCCTACCCATTTAATAAACAGACGAGTATCTCAAAATAACTACCCAAGCTCGCTAATGCCCTACCTATAAAAACGGAAAAGCTGCTCAAATTTGGCAGAATTTCACAAAAATTAGCGCACAAAAATTGAGATTTCCACCAGCATCACAGAATCGTTGTTGAAGATTTGAAGATCGCCAGCTTAATTTGAAGATCGCAAGCCTAAAAACAGAGCGAAGATGCTGATTTCTCTTTAAATTTTGACATTTTCTTCTTAAATTTTGTAGAAGTATCAATTTGTTCGAATCATAGCAGCTGATTTGACTTTCGAAGATGCTAAAACTTTTGATGCTCAAATTCGCATCGTGTTGTTCCGATTTTGATTTCGCAGATTACAGAAGTTTAGCGCTCAAACTTCTGAATTTTTAACTGTAAATTCTGTTCTCAGTTTGGAGATCCGGAGATCTGGAGGTTTGAATCATAATAGCTGATTTGAGTTCGAGAAATCTTCTGTTGAAATTAAGTATTTCATATCAACACTGTTGAAATTTGTACTGTCGAGATTCGATTTGGACATAAAAGTAGTTATAACTTCAGAATCAGTACAATCATGAAAAATATACCAATTCTGGTGCAGCATAGTGGAGAATGGGATGATAACTATAATTTTATAAACTTTCATGTTAATTCTAATAAAGACCTATTGGAAATTTGAACTTCTCGGAGAGATTGTAAAGCAACTTGAAAAGGACAGTAACATAATAGTTATTCAGTATGCTATTGCTCAAGGGTATCCGCCAAAACAATTTGCAGCGATATGAGTGTTAGTGTTTACATGAAACTGAAAAAAATCAAGTGCAGGGATGGCAACATTTCCACTATGTGTGTCGTTTGCTAAAAATACTATAGCTGCAAGCACCTCCAGTTTCGATGTTGCTACAATTTCATTAGAAATTGCACAATTTGAAAACAGTGATATGATTAGTACTTTTGAAGTGCAAGAAGGAGATGACACCGGTATAGAACTTGATGATGCAAAGGTCATTACTGATCAATTTCATCAAAAATTTGAAAAAAAGGACAAATTTACGAAGACAAGAACCTGCTGGCTCTCGTTATGAAATAGTATGCCATTAGAGAAAATATCAATATCGGGTTAATAAATATGCCCAAGAAGGTTCATCTGCATTTTTTGAAGTAAAAGACTATGTGATACCTATATAGTATATCAAAATGCTAAATCAGTATACTATGTGATACCTATATAGTATATAGGATGCTAAATTAGTATAGTAAAGAATTATACTGGTTTGTGTGTGTTTTTTATCAGTAAAACATGATACCAATATAGTATATCACTATGCTATATCAGTATACTATGTAAGTATAAATTATATTGGTTTTTTTTTTTATCAGTAAAAGATGATACGGATATAGTATATAAGTATGCTAATCAATATACTATGTGAGTAAAGAATTGTACTGGTTTGTCCGTATTTTGTATCAGTAAAAGATGATACTGATACAATATATAAGCATGCTAAATCAGTATACTATATGAGTATAGGATTATACTGTTTGCCTGTATTTTTTATCAGCAAAAGATGATACCGAGATAGTATATAAGTATGCTAAATCAGTGTACTATGTGAGTATAGAATTATACTGGTTTGCCTGTGTTTTTTATCTGTAAAAAATGATACCGATATAATATATAAGTATGCTAAATCAGTATACTATGTGAGTATAGAATTACACTGGTTTGCCTGTATTTTTTATCAGTAAAACATGATACTGATATAGTATATAAGTATGCTATATGAGTATACTATGTGAGTATAGAATTGTACTGGTTTGTGTGTGTGTTTTTAATCAGTAAAATAATGTACACAGTTGTATTTGTATTTATAATGACAAGATAGGTCGTTTTGAGCAATTGCACTTCGCTCGGCAGTTTGAGGGCATGAGTAGCTCCGTATGATGTATTATGACTTGTGTGAATTATCGATTTTGGTTTTCAGGTTACTCGGAATCGATTTAGAAGAATGAATTTCATTGTTGAAGCTTTAAGTTGAAAGAGGTGATTAAATTTGACTTTTGTGAGTTTGACCCTGAAATGGAGTTCTGATGGTTCCGTTAGGTCCGGGTGGTGATTTTGAATTCGGGCGTATGCCCAAATTTGCATTTGGATATTTTTAGAAGGATTCGGCACTAATTGGTGAAAGTGAGAAATTTGAAGGTTTGGAAAGCTCATAAGTTTGGCCGCGAGTTGACTTCGTGGATATCAGATTCAGATTGTGGTTCCGGGAATTCGAAATAGCTTAGTTATATCATTTGATACTTGTGTGCAAAATTTGAGTTCATTCCGAGTTGATTTGTTATGTTTCGGCACGAGTTTTGGAAGTTGAAAGTTCAAAGTTCATTTGAGTTTGATGTGAGGTGCAATTCATCGTTTCGATGTTGTTATGTGTGATTTGAGGCCTCGAGTAGGTCCGTGTTAAGTTTCGAAACTTGTTGGTATATTAGGACGGGGTCCCGAGGGGTTCGGGTGAGTTCAGACGAGGTTCAGATCATATTTGGAAATTTTGCCTAAGGCTGGTTTGGTAAAAGTTCTGGTGTGACTGCACCTGCGGAGCCATGGGCGCAGGTGCGAAGCCGCAAAAAAGGCAGTATCATCGCAGAAGCGAAAGAAGACTGGGCTTCGAGTCTTCGCAGATGCGGAGGAAGAGGCGCACCTGCGTGTGCGCAAGAGCGGAAGCAGCGATCGCAGAAGCGGGAATTGACTTGGTTACTGTGGAGCGCGGATGCGGAAGGATTTTCACAGGTGTGGACTCGCACCTGCGCGCGTGTGGTCGCAGAAGCGGAGGCAGTGGAGGCTTGGGCAAACTGCAGGAGCGGAGGATTTCTCGCACCTGCGAGATCGCATACGCGAAAGTGCTGGGCAGAATATTAAGTTCAAGGGTTTCGTGATTTTCTTCAGCTCGGATATTTTAAGCTTGGGCTTAGGCAATTTTTGAGAGGGATTTCGGAGGGATTCTTGACGTAAATCACTTGTGGTTAATTTTGTTCACTAATTATGTTTTCCCATTGAATTTTCCACCTACTTTGTGTGTTTTTGAGGTGTAATTTTGGGAATTGAGGCTAGAGATTTGGAGAGTTTAATTTGGGGATTTGAGTGACAATTTGGTGTTAGATTTTGATAAATTTGGTATGGATAGACTTGTGGTTGAATGAGCTTCCGGATTTTGTAACTTTTATTGGATTCCGAGACATGGGCCCG
>MCJB01047561.1:25824-56132 GCA_002018475.1 Nicotiana obtusifolia
GGGGGGGGGGGGGGGGGGCTTTTGAATTGAGTTTCGACCTTTTGATTAAGAACTTAGTATTTTCTTATGGAATTGATTCCTTTAGCTCGTGTTGATTGTATTGAATTTCTTTTGGCTAGTTTCGAGTCATTCAGAGGTCGGTACGTGCGAGATGGAATTTTTGGAGCACCGTTTGGCATGATTGGGCTTGGATTTGGCTTGTTCGAGGTAAGTAACACTTCTAAACTTGGAGCTAAGGGTATGAACCCTAATTATACGTGTTATGCGATTTGTCTGGAGGTGACCCATATGCTAGGTGACGGGCGTGTGGGCGTGCACCGTAGAAATTAAGACTCAGTCGATTCCGTAGAGCTATGTAGTCAATTATATGTGTTAGAGAAACTGAGCTGTGACTCATGTTAGAAATCATACTTAGGCAAATGATGGTATTATTGGGACCAACTAACGTCATTGCATATCATATCATAGTCTCTGTTTGTAATACTTCGTAAATTTGGACTAGGTGTGGACATGTTAAATGAGTATTAATATTATATTTTAGACATATGAAGTCCTATCGGGATAAGAATAAGTGAAAATAGTCGTTTGGAATCAAGACGGAGAGTGAGGTGCATAAGATTCGATAAAGTCGACTAAGTTTATGGAAAATCTGTATTTGAGCCTGATTTCATGGAATTCTGTTAAGAACTAGAGAAAACTAAAGATATAAAAGTTGTATCCCTTTGAAATAGCATCCCAACGATATATTGTAGAGCCCGAATGGATAAATGAACAAAATGTTATGTGCATTTTACTGGACAATGCGCAGTATGCGCGTCCAGGTGCGCTCCCAGATGGTCCCGCACGCCGCTGCGTACTTGTGGCAGTGCTACTACCCTGGTGCGCATCCAGGTGCGTGGTTAGGATTTTAGGTGCGCAGGAGCGCACCCGGGGGATCATTTTTAAAGCCTTATTTCGTCCGCCACACCCCAAAATCCAAAAACTTGCTCTAGAAAGGGAAGCTCTCAAGAACCTAACTCCTCAAAGGTCCCTCCACTATCCAAGGTAAGTTCTAATGATAATTCTAAGTTGATTTAAATTCTCCAATACCTTATTCACATGGGTAAACCCTTCAAATCATTAGATATTCGATTGGGGCATCATTGTTGAGAAAAGAAACCTTAGAACTCCAAGAGGATTGAACTTCAAAAAGGTAATGTCTGTACCTTCTAATTGATTATACTATTGGATTAATAATTATAGACTCTATGTTCATGAGATATGAGTTGATGGGTTTGATAGAAAAACATGAACAATTATATGTTTGGGTTATTGATTGTTGATTATTGGTTAAGGGTGTTGTTTATCTTATGGGTGAAGAAGAATGATATTGATTATAAGAAATTTGAGATTTTAGAATTTATCTAGGAGCAGGAGAATGGCTAGTTGGGTGTAGAAACACCACTAATAAGGGCTATGAAGCTTTATGTCAACCAAGTGTTTGATAAAATACCTAAGTGACCAAAACATAGTATTATTACTAATATGGAATCCCATTGACTTGTATTGATATCGATTAAAGTTGAAAGGGTTGGCGAATATTGTATTACACTCAACAGCAGGAAGTTAAGGTATGTGAGGCTAACTCTCTATGTTTGGGAATGTTAGTGATTCTCCCTACACTACATTTCTTTTACGACGTTACTAATTGCCTCAAAAATATAGTTAAGCCTAGTTCATTGAATAGTTGTAGAACTTCTATTCTCTAGCTTCGTAACTTGTTCATGACGTTCATTTTGAACGTTGTGAAATCAGTGCGTAATCATTATAGACTTGGGTTTGATGCCCATGAGTCTTAGTCTAGATTACTCAGCATGTCATAAACAGTTAAAGTTTCAGTTTACATAATCAGTTCATGAATACATGTCTCAGGCTAGTTCTATTCAGCCTTCAAGTATCATGCAACTCAGTATGGTTCAATATTTCAGTATCATGTATTACAATACGATTCTCAGTTCCTGTTTTTAAATCCATGAATGTTGAACACCTGTATTTGGGTCCGAGGCTGCAGTTTATGCTTTATGCATATTTGAGCCTGAGGCTGTAATTAATGCTTTATGCATCTTTGGGCCTGAGGCTGCAGTTAATGCTTTATGCATCTTTGGGCCTGAGGCCGCAGTTATGTATACGTATACTTGGGCCAGAGGGCGCAACTTGTGCACATTTATATTGGGCCTAAGGCCGCAGTTTATTTATTCAAATAAACATGTGGTTCATTATTCATAAGAGGGAGTATTCATATCCTTACTTCCTTTGTTCAGTTCAATTATCAGTTATTATTTCAGTTATCAGTTATCAGTTATCAATTCAGTTTCAGTAGTTATCATTTTAGTTATCACTTCAGTTATCAATTATCAATTTAGTTTCAGTTTCAGCATTTACAGTTCTTTCTTTCAGTCGCTTTACATACCAGTGCAATTCAAATGTACTAACGTCCCTTTCGCCCGGGGCCTGCATCTCACGATACAGGTAACAATTTACAGGTTGACGATTCAGAGCGCTAGGATTCTCGTACCAGCTATTTGGTGAGCCCTAGTTCTTTCGGGGCATTACTATTACTTTATAATCTTTCAGTATTTACAGACAGTCAGTGCTTTTAGTACTTCATTAGAGGCTTCATAGATTAGAGAAACAGTTAGACAGAGTCGCATGCTTTTCATGTTAAGCAATGTTTTGCTACAGATATGTTCAAGAATTATATTAGTGTTTCCGCTTTTTGATTTATATCATTCATACTTTTAGTATATCAACATGTGCTAGTTTATCTTCCGCATTTAGTATGTTATGATATCACATGTTGATTCAGCCAGCCAATTGGTTCACTCGGTCACATGTAGTTAGGCATCGGGTACCGTGTTACATCCAGGCCCAGGTTCGGGGGCGTGACACTGTTGTTATTTATTGATACATCATATCATAATTTTGGGCTAGTTTCATGACATTGTAAGCCCTAGAGACTGGAGAGATTGATGACTGAGTGAGGCCGAAGGCCTGATTGTGAGTGATATTTATGGGATCGGGTTGTACGCTACAGCATATTTTTTATTTATTTATGCCTGGACCTGGCTCATTATAGCGCTTGGGCTGATGGAGCCCCTCCGGAGTCTGCACACCCACAGTGAGCGCAGTGGATATTATAGTTGGGATGGAGTTCCCTAGACATGGAGTTGCCCTATACATTCACCTTTGAGATGGTGTTCCCTAGGCATGGAGTTGCCCTATATATTCACATTTAGGATGGAGTTCCCTGGGCATGGAGTTGCCCTGTACCTTTATATTGAGGGATGGATCTTCCCTAGGCTAGACCTGCCCCGTACAGTACTGAGTGATTGAGTACTCTGAGAGTGTGAGTACATGAGTTCATCATTGAGATGCATTGCATTCAACATACGTACTTGAGATACATGCATAGAGATGCATTTCCTCATGCTACTCTGTTTTGGGGACATTCATAATTTCACTTGTATATTGACTAGGCATAGAGATATATTTTTCTCATGCTATCTGAAATGAAACATCCTATTTATTATAAGGATTTTGGGAAAATCATAGTTTTTCAAACTTATTAATATATTTTTAAGGTTTTCAGTGAAAGATTTGGGATCTACTGTTATACTTGAAAAGCATGCCTATTTTCCGTAACTATGAACCAATTGAGTTATTTCTTGTACCATCTTTATTATATTGTTATGAATTGTTGCTGGTTATTGGAGTTGGACTTTGACCCTTGTCCCAGCTTATTACTACTTTCAATCTAAGGTTAGGTTTGTTACTTATTGAGTATATGTGGTCAGTTGTACTCATACTACACTTTTGCATCTTGCGTGCAGATGTTGGATGCTGATGTAGCTGCGGACGGCGGGAGCTAGATATGAAGATGTACCTGTCCAGTCGTAGCTACCTCTTGATCTTGGTAGCTTTAGTATTTTAGATCCGTTCATGTATATTTCAAACAGATGGTGTATTTTATTTCAAACCAGCTTTGTAAACTCTATATCTTAGAAGCTCATGATTTGTACTACTAGTCCTTGGGGAGTTGTATAGTTATCTTATCTTTAACTCACATCAGTATTATTATATTGTGTTTTATAGTTAATTGGCTTACCTAGCGGGTCGGGTTAGTTATTATCACGACGATTTAGGTTTTGGGTCGTGACAAGTTGGTATCAGAACTCTAGATTCATAGGTTCTACGAGTCATGAGCAAGTGTCTAGTAGAGTCTTGCGGATCGGTATGATGACATTCATACCTATCTTTGAGAGGCTACAGGGCATTTAGGATAATTTTCCATCTTTCTTTCCTTATCGTGCGGAATCAATTTAGCTTGAAACATAACTCTTTGAATTCCATCCCCGCATTCGTATGCGCATGTGAGCGCTCGGTGTCAGCCGTGCATCACCGGCTTGTGATTCCATGGATGAGGTGCGAGATGTGATTTCTGTGTGCTGATGATGGGCCAGTCTAGAATACTTAAGGCCGAGTTTTGACTATAGCTTGAGCACGGGGATTTCGATTTTGAGAGCACGTGCTTCTGGACTTATACGTCCGGTAGCTTCCCTATTAGTGAAATTTGTGACTCGATGAGTGGCTAGATGGCTATATGATGAGTATGATGTGACTGTGGGATGAGTCTAGATGGTTGATTGTGACGAGAATAGTTTGCTGAGATGTAAAGAGGACTATCAGGTGCTATATTGCTGTCTTGATGTGACATATAGTCTCGAGTTATGAGTGTGTTGGAAGACTTTTCACGTTGTTTAATTGTGGAACGAAGTGGATTTTCATGTCTTGTTGTGAGTTCAGACTCAGGAAGATTAAGTGATGGCGTAGTAATCGTGGCTGCGAAAGGGTATAGCAAGATGTCAATTTGAGGCTAAGCAGGTGGGTTATCTCTTGCGGAGTAATCTACGGAGGCGTGATCCTTCTAATGTTGTATGGAGAGTTTCCTTTCTACTAGCAGGATATATGTGTTGAGATCTGAATTTGAATTTGAATTTGGTTGAGAAAGTCAACCTGATCGTCATGTGGATGTATGCGAGCTTAGTAGATGATTTGAGGTACTATATGGTTTGTGTTATGTGAGCTTATGAAGGATTTAGTTGAAACTCCCTGCCGTATTATGGCAGTAATAGAGTATGGGTATGGTGAGTTATCAGATATTCTATTCATGGAATTGAGCTAAGTGGGGAGTCCGCTATCGACGATTTGATTGCATGGTTACGTGTTGTATTGGTTTTGGTCTGAGGCATACTTGTAGATCGGTTATGACTTGCAGAGGTTGAGATCGAGGATGATCCGAGTAAAGAAATTTCTGTATACGAGATATGTTACACTTTATGGGTACATGGGAATCATGGGATGATTGAGTTGTTATTCGTGAAGAATGTAGTGCGCGTGGAGTAGGAAATTGGCCGGTTGCTTAAGGTGTGGATTACTTCTTTGGGTGTTGTTGTGCTAATGAGGCACACGCAATTTCAGCAGAGTGGATGACTCTCGAGGAGGATCTAATGGATTCAAGAATTATATATAGCAATTGAGAATTTATTTGGATTTGCTTATCGCTAGGATCAGATTTACATTGGATGGTGTCAAGGCTTGTGGTATTTTTTTTTATATCATTATGGATTTTACATTTCGGTATTAGAAAGGTGGAGAAAACGACTTTAGATTCACAGAAAGCCTCTTCAGAATGGGTATCTCATTTGTGGTACGTTTGGATGATTAAGAGGGAATACAACGGCTTATGGGCCTTAGGGCTATGTGATTTTATGATAGGATCTATTGTGATGAGCTTTGGGTGAGGATCGTGGTATTCTAGTAAGGAGAAGTGTCAGCTTGAGGGCCATTCAGAAGGAACTTGGAGAACTAGTACAGTTTGATAGTAGGTTAGATCAGCACGGTAATGGGTATGATCGGTACTTTGGGCACTTATGATGTGGTGAGTCTCTACAGGTGTTTCGTGGCAATGCTCTTGGGTTGGGCGACTTGCGCGGCTTGGTTGAGTTAGAGATATTCAGTTCTCGATGGTTTTTACCACGGTTTGAGATGGATATTTCCTACCGGCGTGAGGAGCATGTTGCATATTGTGATTTTTTCTTGGATGAGATCAAATGGAAGATTTCTGACTGACCGGGTATATATTCTGCTGGAATCAGAGTTGATTATGGGATTCTCGTACTTTTCACATGATGGCATGATAGATGCAATGTGTTGTGAGGGGTCGAGAGTTACATGTGCAAGGTCACGGTTCATATTTGGAGGGAAGGTCATGAATTTTGGACAGCATGGACAATTTAAGATATTTAAATGAGTGTTATAAATTCAGTTATCTCATCTTTGGCTCACATCAGTATTATTATATTGTATTTTATAGTTAATTGGCTTACCTAGCGGGTCGGGTTAGGTGCCATCACGACGGTTTGGGTTTTGGGTCGTCTTTGTATTATAAACAGGTATACCCTTGATTGCGTGGATGAAAGATGCACTTGGAGACTTAAAGCATCAAGCCTACGAGCATCAAATCTTTTCAAAGTGATGGATTTCAATTTTGTCCACAGTTGTTTAAATGATAAGAGATTTTATTCACAAAAGCAAGTTGTCTTAGCTTTTGTTGCAGTTGTGGTACAAGATAAACTTGTTGACCCGCAAAACTATATATACACCAGCAGATATCCAAAGAAACATCCAGAAAGCATATGGTATGAACTTAAGCTACATGCAAGCATGGAGATCAAAAGAAAAAGCAATGGAATTATTGAGAGGAACACAAGTGAGTCATACAAGAATATACCAACACATCTTTACATGTTAGAGTACGCTAACCCAGAAGCAGTGACACGACTACACACTGAAGTAGACGGGAGCTTCTTGTATGTATTCATAGCTATATATGCATCGATTAGAGGCTGGATCTATTGTAGGCCAACAATTGTAGTTGGTGGATGTTTTTTAAAGTCCACATACAACGGGACCATATTTGCGGCTTCCACGCAAGACGCAGAGGGTAAGAAAAATAACTGTCTCAGAATCAGTATTGAATAATTGATGTACTTTACTATTTTACAAATGCAATCCAATTACATTCAGTTAAAGCAGCAAAAAAGATATTCAATTATCATATGATACCAATATGGAATACAAGTATACCAATAGAATATATAATTATTTTGCTACATACTTGCACCTACCTATGATTATACTACTATATGAAATGATATATTAATATTTTGCGTTGCAACTAATTTTTTTTTTTTTGGTTTTACAGGACAAATTCTACCGCTCGCATATGCAATTGTTGATTCAGAAAATGATGCACTGTGGGAGTGGTTCTTCGTGCAGTTCAGAGAAACCTATGGACAAAGAGAGGGAATGTGCATTGTATCAGACAGGCATGATGGTACATGGAGAGCAACTTCAATTGTTTATCCAGAAGTTCCTCATAGTGCATGTATGTCCCATTTGTGGAACAACATAAACGAACTTCTGGAAGAGCCAAAAATAAATCAAAGAAGTATACTTTTCGTTAGCAAGAGCATGCACTGTTGAAGAATTCAACAGGCATATGGCAGAGTTAGAAGCTATTGACAGTAGAGTGAAAACATACCTGATGGATATTGAATATGATAAATGGTCGCGGGCACATTCCAAGGCAAATAGAACCATGACCATGCCATCGAATATTGCAGAATCAGTAAATGCAGCAAACAAGCACGCAAGAGATCTCCCAGTTGTGAATTTGCTTGACTTTATGACGACATTGATTCAGAAATAGAATTACACCAATCGGAAGGATGCCGTGGAATCATTTATGAAGATCGGTGTAAAGTATGAAAAAATATTGGCAGATAATACTATCTTATCACAGTCGATGATGGTATGCATTTTCAGAATCATAAAAACACTGCATGTATTGTAGTTTTACTTCTGCACCTTAGAGATTTCACTAAACAACTGCATATTGTTATTAAAAAAAATACGAGTACTTCATACAACTAATGACTTTTATTAATTAAAATTATATTAAGTGTTGCCATCAACTCAATCCTTACATTTAGTAATTGATGGCCAAATATGAAATGTGGTGCGCCTACATGAAAAAAACTGCACTTATGGAAGGTTTCAGCTAGATAATATTTCATGTCCACATGCAATGGAAGTTATACAAAAATTCATATGGATTCATACAAGTATTGCTCGAATTACTACAACATAGACTACTTGCTGTAAACATATGAGATACCAGTAAACCTTTACCGAATGAAACAACGTAACAAATTCCAGAACATGTCTCTTTGCAGGTGGTACTGCCACCAAAAGGAAAAATCAAACCATGAAGACCTAAAAAGAAGAGAGGGATATGAGTTTGGGAAGGAAATACAGTTACATGTGCACAAAGCAGGAAAAAGAACACAACCGGAGAATGTGCCGAAATATTTCAAAGAGAGATTGATATAATGCTTCAATATTTTTATAGAACTCATATATCATAGAATCATATCATTTGAATTGCAAAAAAATAAAATGCATGTCTTGCACTAGACATATATTTGGTATGTTAATTCTTTGCCAAATTACTTTTTGGTAAAACTTTTATATGGCTACTTGTGTTTTTAATAAGAATATGTTTATTTGCTATTTTAGTGTATAAAAGTGGGATGCATGTACATCTAGTTGCTGCAGGAAAAAAGACGCTCAAATATAATGTGATACCTAAGTGGTATATCTGTATACCTTATTGGTATCAAAATATGTGCAGAAATAGAAGTGGTGCCCAAATGCAACATCCGTACAAAATGGTCACGCTTTGCAGCTCATTTCAGTACTGAAGTATAACAAATTGGAAGCCATTTACATGCAATTACTTCAGGGAAAAAAGGTACTTAAATACAATGTGATACCCAAATGGTATATTTGTTAACCTTATTGATATGTAGTTGTATTGCACTAATATGGTTGTACCAAAATATGTGTAGAAATACAAGTGGTGCACCAAAAAAAATACAACATCTGCACATACTTCCTTAATAAAATAGGAACACTTTGCAACTCATGTCTATATTGAAGTAGTATTGCACTAATATGGTTAAACCAAAATATGTGCAAAATACAAGTGGTCCACCAAAAAAATGCAACATATGTACATACTTTCTCAACAAAATGGGAACACTTTGCAACTCATGTCAGTATTGAAGCATAACAAATTGAAAGCCATTTGCATCTAATTACTGCAGGGAAAAAAGGTACTCAAAATACAATGTGATACCCGAATGATCTATTTGTATACCTTATTGGTATATAGTTGTATTGCACTAATATTGTTAAACCAAAATATGTGTAGAAATACAAGTGGTGCGCCAAACAAATACAATATTTCTACATACTTCCTCAATAAAATTGGCATAGTTTGCAACTCATGTCAGTATTTATATCTAGTTGCTGCAGGAAAAAAAGGTACTCAAATACAACGTGATACCCAAATGGTATATATGTATACCTGATTGGTATATAGTTCTACTGCACAAATATACCTGAACCAAAATCTTTGCATAATACAATTGGTGCAGCAATGAAAAATCTGCAAAAAATTTCTCAGATTCAACTACAACTAAGAACTGATCTCAATACAAATCCAAAACCAACTAGCTTTCTAAAAATATTTCTTCTCATTCAAATCAATGGTCGCCCTGTTCTTCAACCAAATAGCAACATAGTTCCTCTTTTTTCAACGCCGTAACTCTCTTAGAAAGACACCTCAAAAAATAACTTCTCCTGCTGTATTACAGCGAACTAACAGTGCTCTTCCTACTACAAATGGCAGTACTAAAGTCAAGATTTTAGTAACAACTCCACCGGTCTCTACCAAAATGAAATCGCCTAGACAATCAGCTATCAAAAGAGGGAATATTGATCCTAATGGCTTCACTTCAAGTGCTGAGAAAATTTTATCTCCGAAAGGCACTGCTAATAAACCAACAACTTTATTGAAGAATCCTAAGAAAAGTAGTGGGGGAATAACTTCACCCCCTTATGTGGAGAATTCTTTATTGAAATATTTGTCCTCGTTGATAGTTGAGGCTCTAGGAATCATAGCAGCAGCAAGAAGGGAACAAGTTGCAATAGCGCAATTTCATAGAAAAATGAAAATTGCCCATTATGGAAGAACAAAATTTGCCAAATATGAAGAAATTTTTTTTCGACTCTTCCTCTCATTCAGCAGCTAATCCAAATCCTTGAGAGGAAAAAAGACGCAGCTTTATCACACCTAATTCTGGTAATTAAAATTCCTATAGTTTTTCAAAATGAAACAAACTAAAGATAGATTCTAACATTAAAATGGTTATACAACATATTGTGCTATACCAATTGTATTCCTAGAACACTCTTTTAAAACCTAGCGTTTTTACAATCTACTAATGCAAAATACCATACTTCATTAAAAACTATTAAAATCCTGCAATATTTTCATGCTACGATTAACTAAAAGCAAAAAGAGACCTATACTATTTCTTGCACTTCTTTCCACGATTCGTTTTTGTTACTATTGGAGCCTCAAATTCACTTGATTCACCATGCAACTGCTTGTTCCTCCCATAGAGCCACAACAATATACCATACCTAGCTCGAAGACCATCCACATCAAAATTGGCAACAAGGATTGGAAAACCTTCAATAATATACTTAGCAAAGCATGCAATATATACTCCACAATCTCTAAAATAAAACAAATAAATAGAATATAAAAATCGATTAGTAGTGAAAAATGTTAATATGAATGAGGAAAACAAAGTAAAAAAAGTAACTATTCTTACGAATTTTGTTGTGTTGGCAGATTCGTAAGCAGTTCAATCTCAAATGGATCAGTCAAGTCATTTTTCATGTACAGATGATTTTCTACTACAATGTCACTTTTTTGGTTATAAAATTCAATGCTAACTAGAAACAGGGGGATCGATACAGCATGTGCCTCCGCCACCTTTTGAATTTTTTTTTGTACTTTCGACTACGTAGCGAGTCATATACATAACAATATCTCTTATGGAAAGATACATACCCCAATATCCAATGCCACATTTCTACCAAATTAATTGGAAAGAGGACATGATCAACCTGGTGCCATGGAGTGTTGCAATGCATTCTAAATCCTTTCATGTACTCCATGATATCGTCTGATCTATCAATCAAATGATCTTGTTTTTCACCTTTTATAAATTCTGTGTAAACCCTTTGAATGATATTGTTAAAAAGAGTATCTGTAGTTGTGACTTTAATTGGCATATTAATTTCATATTTTGCCTTCTTCCTAAGATAGTAGAATATAATATTCAAGTGCTGCAAAAAAGAGAGGAAGAAAACATGACTAACACTAACAATATACATGAACTAATACAAAAATAAAAAATAAAAAATAAAAAGCAGTACACATACCGAACTAGATAGCGTCCTGCCAGAATAGTTTAATATGTGAAAAAATATCTTATCATCAATCTGTTCAACTTTAAAGTCAAAACAAGGGTCCAGCTTCCGATCACCAGGTAAATACACTTCCCTATTTCGTATAAAAGAAGATATGAATAAGAAATACATCAACAAAAATTACGAAAACATGAAAATAGAAGTACATAAAAACGAATACGCACTCTCCCAATTGCATGTCTGCTTCAACAAAGTTTGAGGATGCAGTCGTAAGCTTATAATCAACAGCCACTGAAATGTCATTTACAAATGAAAATATTCCTTTGATAACCTTCGAGGATCCACCAACTGCACTAACACCAGATTGCCAGTCATTCCTATACGGTGACTGTTTACAGCTGCAGGGCGCCTTCTCCGTGTGAAAACTGTAGGAGTTTTTTCAACATCTGTTCGTGTCTGGACAACAGTTCTTGATACCAACTGATTAGGTTTAGACTTATTTACATCACGAGTTGTCAGTTCATTTCCAGATTTATTTACATTACGTCTTCCTCCTTGTGTAATGGCATCAATTAGATCAAGTTGAGACTTAGTATATTCAAAATCAGAATCCAAGCCAAGATCAACCTCGTGTCGACAGGGAGCTTAAATTATAAAATGTTAGTGAATGAACAAATATATAAAGTAAAGAATTTTTTAAAAAAAAAGAATGAAAAGTTATATATAGAAGACGTTACCAGAAGGCAAATTCACATTATTGCGACCAACATCCGCTTGACCAACACCATCAACCCGAGATGCTGAACACGTAAAAGAATTATCAAACATTACTATTTAAATAAATAAAACTATCAAAAATCTCTCATTTACATACCAACTTCAGAATTAGTAACATCAACAATCGTACCCTGTGGAGCAATATTTTGTAGTAAAGGCAGAGCTTTAGACTCAATACAACATCTGGTCGTGTCTGTGCAAGGCTTCCTGATGGAAATGGAGCAGGTCCAGACTTTTTAACATCATGAGATGACTGCTTATATTTTGCCTGTTGTGTAATGGCTGTGGTTTGATCAATTGCAGAGGCAGACAGTTCAAAGTTAGAATCCAAGCCAAGATCATGCTCATTTACAAAGGGGGCTAAAAAAAAGTTAGAAAAAGGTTAGTCAACGCACAAATACATAAAGTTAAATAAATAAAAAGAATAAAAAAATTACATATACAACATTTTACCAGAACGCAAGTCATCATTAACTACGCCATGCCTTGCTTTGACGTGCTTCACATTGACAACACTGGCACCACCCTCTCTATCAACCCCACCAAAATCAGACACTAAACATATAAAAGTATAATCAAGAGTACCATTTTCAAAAAACAACAGCAAAAAAATAAATAGTCAAATTTGTGATTTTTTATACTAGAAGGCGCTCTGGGCGTGCTATCTCATATAACTACAGGATCATTCCCATTGTCGCCCCTTTCAAACTGGTCATAATCTTTATGCATCTCACCGAAGTATGGATCATTATCCTGTGCACTAAAAGTAAAGAATGGAATATTATCCTATAAGTATATATTGCATTTTTGAACAATATACTGTAGCATTATATTATATAAAAGAACAATGCCGCTGAATTTCCCTCTGGTTTTGTTGATTTCCTACCAATAATTGAAGCACCTCCTCAAACTTGGTCTCTACAAAAAGCTTCAAACCTTGTAACTCCTTTATTACTTCAGCATTTGGTAGGTCCGGAATCACCTCCAGTACTTTGATGCATACTTTGTGTCTTTGGCAATTGAGTGCCAAAAACCTGAAAGCTATCAGGTTGACTGTCAGTGCAACAAACTTTAATTTCAAAGTTTAGATCACGCACATCAAATAGTTGCTTCTCAGCATCAGTTGGAGTGATGTTCTTTATTTGCAATTATTAACGACACTAGTTAGAAATAGAAATGATAACAAAACATGGGAAGATAAAAGATTCCTATTACTATATGGTACCAACATGGTATACATATGTACCAACAGAGTATATCATTGTGCTGGGATATTGCTACAACCACCTGTGACTAAACTATTGTACCAAAACATTAAAAAAAGCAATAAAAGTATGAGAAAACTAAAAAATAACTAGCAAGAAAATGATAAAAGTATGAGTATATCATTGCTCTGGGATATTGCTACAACTATCTGTGACTAAACTACTACACCAAAACATTAAAAAATGCAATAAAAGCATGAGAAAATTAAAAGTATAAGTAGCAATAAAAGTATAAGTAGCAGAAAAGTTTCCTATTACCATATGGTACAAATATGGTATACATGTATAGCAACATAATATATCATGCTCTGGGATATTGCTACCTGTGACTAAACTACTGTACCAAAATATTAAAAGAAGCAATAAAAATATGAGAAAAATACCTGCTCGCGTTGCAAGCCAAACATTCGCAAAGCAACTCGCTCATTCTGTATTTGATCTTTGACTACCCAATTCAAAATTCGTGGAAGTTTGTTTCCAATATGATTAGCAACGTGACCATCCAAACTTGGGCAGCATTCATACAACCAAATCTGTAAAGACAACGGGAAGCCACCGAGTCTATAAAAAGAAGGCTTATCTTGAAACTTGTTGGAACACGAGTCGATTGTAGCGTTATAAACATCTATACCTCAGGGATAATTATTAAAATCACCGCACTCAACCAAGTCAATGTAAGACCGTGAAATAACCTTTGGTTTGAGCAAAGAAAGTAAAAAGTTGTTCATAAAATAAAGAACTGCTAATCTTCAACGCATCATCATTTGTCTCCCATTTTTTCTTCGTAAAACAGTCTACTAGTTGGGCCAATGTCACAGATGTAGTCTCAAAATATTTTGAAATCAACCTATTCTCTGGTACGCTTTCTATACTTGTATCACCCTTATATTTCAGCCCAGTAACGAGTACAAATTCACCCAAACCAAAGCGCAATCTAGAATTACTCACTACAAATCACATCTCATTTTTTACCTCATGATGTACTTCTCTAATAAGTAAATGGTGCATAACCCAAATCTGCACAATAACTGGTGGCAGATCCAAAAGATATACCAAAGCATGCTTTCTTAAACATCGAAGTTGCTTCTTTGTTAAATTCTCTTTCAACAGACGAATGACATTGCAGTTGGTGTCCCAATCTACCTTTGTTTTATAATCTACGTCCATAGGTACAAGGAAATTCCAACATTGCAAAACATGTTCATATAAATAATTTCAGAGATAGAATTCACTTAAAAATGCAACTAAAACAACCAAAAATGTTATAACTACCATATGATACCAACATGGTATATAACTATATTAACAGCATATACATTTCTACTGGCTAATTTGCGGCAATTATAAATGACTATACTACTATTACATAACAGACAGGCATAAAGAGAAAAATCAAAAAGGTATGCGGCTATAAAATATTTTCAAGATATTGTACGATACTACTATTATAATAAAGGAAAAATAAATAGTGTACCAATTAAATACAGCCAATACAGTCAAAAAAAGATCCAAAAGCATATGATACCAATATGGTATATAACTATAGTAACAGGGTATATAGTTGTACGGGGTTGTTCCAACAATTGCCTATAACTATAAAGCTACTGCATAACACACATACTCTATGTCCATAGGCACAAGAGAATCTCAACAACGCAAAACATGATCGTATAAATAATTTCAGAAATATAATTCACTTAAAAATGTAGCTAAGACAACCAAAAAATATTACTACTACCATATTATACCAATCTGTCATATAATTATACCAACAGGTTATACAGTTCTACTGGATTACATAACACACATGCATAAAGAGAAAAAAAAAAAAAAAATAGTGTACCACATATTAATATAATAAAGTATTTTAAGATATTGTACTATACTACTATTATTAAAGAAAAATCAAATAGCGTACCAATTAAAGGAAGTTAATACAGCCAAAAAGATATGATACCAATATAGTATATAGCTATACCAGCAGGGTATATAGTTGTATGGGCTCGTTCTCAAAACTGAGGTTCCAACAAACATATGATACCAATATATTATATAGCTATACCAACGGGTATACAGTTGTACGGGGTCGTTTCCAGTTCCCACAATTGACTATAACTATAATATAATACAAAAGCATACCAAGAAATCAAAAAATAATAACGTACTATATGTTCAAAAGCACAGATCCTAATTTTAAGAAAATTATCTTCTTGGGTGCGACACCAATTTTTTTCTTCTTTACTTGAGAACCATTGCTACAATCAACATCGACTGGTCGAGTCTCTGTGTCAGGCATGGATTCACGTCGGCTTCCCCCTAACTGAAAATCCTCAAAAACTTTAGCTTTTCCCTTATCATTCACCACAGCACCTGCTATGACCGGTTCAGAATTTATTTCGGGTAATGTCTGGTAGGGAGTTTCATTGACTGACGAAGCATCAATATTGTTGCCTTTTCCACCCTCTAATTCTACATTTTCAGTTGTGTTTCAACACGACTACTGATGGGGTTAAGACGAAACACAGACGGAGAATCAGAAAATAATGAAAAACTAGGACCGGACATGATTGAGGCAACAAATTCAGCAGCTACTTGGGTTGAAGAATGATGTTGTGCACGACGTCACCATCTACGCGCACAATGCTTCCGACCTATATTGAAAACAACAACCCACAGACATTGATTCACAAAACTACAAAGAAAAATACAAAAAATTTATGATTTTTAAAACTCACTTTCACTAAACTGTACTTTCACATCCAAAAATTTCGCCCAGAAATTATTATTAGACGAAGAGATGGAACAAAATCTGAAGAAAAAATTCAAAAGTCGAATTACTAAATGCCGGGTGAAATATGATTTCTCATGGTTTGACTATGGAGGTATTGAAACTAACTTTGTAGCGTTAAAGGATGAAGACAAATTAAATGAGGCATTAAATGACGGTGGATATAAAAATTCGCTAATTGCGTGAGCTGCTAGGTGAAATAGTTTGGACCGGATATGAGAATCTGCTAATGGATGGGCGACATAAATAGTCTGAATTGCATGAGTAAAAAAATAAAATAATTTGAGCCTGAATATTAAAAAATAAATAATTTGCTTAATAGGTGTAAAGTGAGATTTTCTCTCACGCTCGTGATACGAGAGACCCAAAGAAGACATTCGCTACAAGTTCCAACCAGGTAATCATTTTAACTGTTTGGGGAAGGCCCTGAGATCATTCGTACATTTTGGAGAATCTCTGTTCTTAAAATTTCGTTGGATTTCCCGATTATGGCGGCAAATGTGAGGTTTGAATTAAAAGGTTGAATCTTCGTGGGGGAAATTGTAACTGGATAACAAAAAAAAAAAAAAAAAAAAAAAGAAGAAGTGGAATATACAATTTCTTTTTGTATATATGGTAAATGGACGATGTCAATATCCATAATGAGCGAGTTTCTTAGTTAATTATTGATATCTTCTACGGATTTGAGTTTTGTCAATGAATTAAACTACTAAGATGAAAATATACTTTAGTTAATTTAGGTGGTTATCTGCAAGTTAATGAAGAAAAAAAGAAGTGGAATTTTTTATCTGGTAACAGTTCATAGACTTCGAAATATCCACCTTTTTGCAGTCAATGAAGCTTTGACCGAATGTCAACAGTTTAAGGTGATACAAACTAAATTTCTTTCAATCCTATAAAATAGATGAGTTTGTTAATATTGGTGCTTAAGACTGCAATCCGCCGGAAATAGGGCATTACCGCACTTAAATAGTACTAATACTTGTTTTCCAAAGATGCAGGTACAATCTCACTTGCGATTTAATATCGCATGTTTAGCACTTAAGGCATCTTGAGCAAGATAATATATATTGACTAACTTTTGTTATCCTTTTAGAATTTGAACTCGATACTACATTGTTCCATTGGAAATTGACTATTATCTCAGTGCTTATTTATTAGCTATTTCCCAATGCATCTTCTCCTTATTATTCAAAGTACTCGCACCTACACTAGATATGTTAGGCATTTCCTATAATAACCTTCTCCTTGCCCCGTCTTTAATACAAAACTAAAAGAGGAAAGGAGATGCACAAATAGAATGGAAGCTTAAGAGCCCATGGGGCAAGCAGCAAAAAACGGTTTATTTTGAAAAGTATTTTTGTATAAAAATATTTATTAAAAAAGTATTTTTGGAAAATAACAGTTTGTGTTTGTTCAATTTGTTTGAGTGATGCTCTTTGCAGACTCATTATGTTTGGTCAATCTTTTATAAAAGCAATTTTAAGTATCAAATAACGAAAAAGGACAGTAAGAATACAATTGCGATTAGTATTATTTTAAGTATCAAATAATTCAATTAAAATATAAAACGTGAAGTAAAAATATAAATTAAAAATTTCAATCAATATAAAATATAGTTATTCGAAAGTAATAATATTGAGTGTTTGGTATTACTTATTATTTACATTATATGTCAAAATATATCATTTAATATAAATTTGAAATCTACTCTTAGGAATAGGAGAAAGAGAATAAAAATATGATTAAAATAAAAAAGAGAAGAAATGTATAGTAGAAATAAAAATGAAAAGGAAAAGGAAAATAGAAATATTAAATTAGTGAAGGATAATTTGAAAATATTAATTTGTAAGGTTATTTTTGTCTTGAATAAATTAATTTTCTGTTTCTGCTTCTGCTTTTGCTTATTAGAAGAAGCTAGAATATGTAGCTTCTCCTCAAAAACAGAAAAACTGCTTCTGTTGCTTCTCAAAAGTATTTTTTCATTTTGGTCAAATATTTTAATTTTTCAAAAAGTACTTTTTTGACTAAAAAAGTACTTTTAGCCTCCCAGCAGCTTGATCAAATAGGCTCTAATCGAGAATCCAAATACCACTCGTTTTTACACAAAGAAATGAGAACCTAAAAATGTGAACAGCTATTCACCAAATATCCTTACATCAAAAATATTTTACAAAATATACGGCTCATTTTTACATAAAAATATGAGAATCTAGAAACTAAGGAGTCAATAAGTTGAATAACAACTTTGTAGTAGCATCCGTGACAAAATGTTCAAAGTATACATCTTTTGGGACCAAATTAAATTGGCACATTTTCAAGTTCAAATTGGCAAGGCATGAGACTAGCAAGAAAGTTGGATGGTCAAGACCAACCGTTCCACTTATGACTTTCCTCAATTTGGTAATTTGTTTTTTTAACTTACATAGTGGATTCTTGATTGTACAGTTTGAGACTAACAGCACTTTTCCTAGTATAAATAACATGCTACTATAGTTCTTTGTGTATCATGCATAACAAAGGCTGAAAAGCTATCGAAATTAATTTGAAACCCTTACTATTAATTCTTTATTACTTCTACTAGATAGTAAATTGAGGAGATGAAGTCAGGTGATGTTGAAGCTGGAGAGGACTCAACAGATTCAAACCCAAAGCCCAAAGGGAACAGAGGAATTTCATTTCTTGATTTTATTTTGAGAATATTTGCCATTATAGGCACCTTGGGAAGTGCAATTGCTATGGGAAAAACTAATGACACCCTTCCCTCCTTCACGGAGTTCATCAGATTTAAGGCTGAGTACAAGGATCTTCCCACTTTCACGTAAGATAAATATACTATTCTATTTTATATATATATTGCAATATAAAGAATATTAACACGGTTAATATAATTTAACCGTTAACAGTAGGTTGCCTTATAAACATTGATGTTCTACACTATAAGTAAAATTTAAACTGTGATAGTAAATTAGTTACTATTTTTATCACGTTATCAATTAATGTTTATCATAAAAATTTAAATAAGTAGCTTATCAGTGACACTATGATGTAATTATGTAATTTTTTCTTGTTGCACCCTATTAGTACTTCATAGAACGTAAACTCTTCACCTTTAAATGGTTTAGTAGTATAAATGTATTCTACATTGTTAGTGTATAGAAGTTAAATTTGTTTTTTCCGGTCTAATGGTATAAATAATCCATTTGCTACAATTTTGCACTCGTTGACGTAAAATCTGTGAAAACTCATAGGTTCTTTGTGGTAGCGAATGGCATCGTTGGCGCATACCTGGCTGTATCTCTTGTCCTATCCATCCTACACATTGTCATGGCTGGTGCAAGAATAACCAGGGTGGTTTTGGTCTTCTTTGATACGGTAAATTCTTGAATTAATTAGCTTAATTTGCAACTACATATTTAACTATCTTTACGTACAATAATTTCTGAGCTGATAATTAAACGCAGGTGATGATGGCATTTTTGACATCTGGAGCATCAGCAGCAGCAGCTATAGTATATTTGGCACACAAGGGAAATGAACGTGCAAATTGGATTGCTATATGTCAGCAGTATAACTCATTCTGCGATCGTGCCTCTGGCTCTTTGGTTGGATCGTTTATTGGAGTTCTTGTGTTTGTGCTGCTAATTGTATTGTCTTCCCTGGCCCTTTCAAGAAATTGATTTCGTCCTATGATGATCACTTCCTGCGGGAAAACAAAACGTTTTCATATAGTTTTGTTTTTAATACTGTGTGTTCACATTCGAAAAGTTTCAATTTTTGAGCTATTTTCTCATCTTAATTCTTACAAGCTGTTATTCCATCTGTTTGTCTTAGTGATTCTTCCTCTCATTTAATAAAATTGATATTTATAGTACCATTCGCTCTGATAAACAGATGACCATGTTGCATGTTGTTTACATATTAAGACTAGAATTGCAAATTAATAATCATTTAACACTGGGAATCATGGAATATTTATCTTTTAGCACTAGAAATCCTGGACTAACAATACTGTCAGCTAAGAACGACAACTGTCTTTGCTGAAAATGGATCAAGTAGACCAATTTTCTGTAAAAAGCTTAGGACCGTATCAAGCAATAAAATTACTTTAACTCCTAAACTACCTGACACCCCACACTCATCCTTAAAAAACAAAATAATGGTGCAAGCACCAATCAAAGAACCACAAAAATGTCAAAATGATGAGTGCAATAACATTAATGGACTACTGATAAAAACAGCAGTTTTGAAATTTCCTCGTCTCGTGCACGACAATGGTCTATGATGTGTAGAGGAGGGCGAATTGGACTAAAGGTATCGTCTTTGTACCCTTTCACAGAGGATGGACCTTCATGTGGAAGTTAAAGAAAATGGCGTTAAGATTAGCCACCGATCACACATAGAGCTCTCCTAATCTCGACTAGCCAATTTTATTCTTAAGAGTGCTTAAGGTCTAGAATCAAGCAAAAAATTCCTGAGGGCATCATCATCAGCCTCAATTAAAGTACAGCCAGGTTCTTTCCAAACCCCATTATCATCCATCAACTTCCTCACCCTTTCAACACCATCCCACTCGTCCCTTGAAGCATAAATATTAGACAGCAAGATATAATCACCGCTATCTTCCCTTCCCAATTTAAGCAGTTGCTTATTAGCATACCTTCCCAGCTCGACATTGGAATGAACTTTACAAGCTCCTAGCAGAGTTCTCCATATAATAGCATTAGGTTCAATCTCCATCGTGTTTATGAAATCAAACGCTTCATGCAGTAGTCCTGCACGTGCTAGCATATCCACCATACATCCATAGTGCCTTATGTTCGGCTCGATATTGTACTCAGCTCTCATCATGTTGAAATATTCTCTGCCCTCATCAACTTTTCCTGCATGACTACAAGCAACTAATACCCCCACAAAAGTAATTTCATTAGGAATATACTTCATTCTCCTCATATCTTCAAAAAGAGAAATACATTCTTCAGAATGACCATGGAAAGCTAATCCTAAAATAATTACGTTCCAAGACGACACATCCTTTTCTCTCATGCCTTGAAAAACTTCAAGTGCTTTGCTAATGCTGCCACACCTAGCATACATGTCTACAAGTGCATTACCAAGAAATATACTTAACTCGCCTGCACCCATCTCGATAATTGATTGATGTATCTGCTCGCCAACATCCAAGAATGCTGAATCCGTGCAAGCGGATAACAGGTGTAACATGGTAACCTCATCAGGGTGTTCCCCTGCACTTCTCATCTCTGCATACATTTTTAATGCATTCTCGTTTTCGCCACAAAGCAGATACCCAGAAATCATCGCATTCCAAGTCACAACATCCCGCTTTGGCACCATATTAAAAAACTCCCTTGCATTTTCCATTTTCCCTTGCTTCAAGTACCCCGTGATCATCACGTTCCAAGAAACCAAGTCTTTAACTGGCATATCATCAAAAAGCCTCCTTGCCACATCCAATTCACCTCTCCTCGCATAACCAGCAGTCAAAGCAGACCAAGCAACGACATCCCTCTTAGCAGAACCATCAAAAAGTTGGCCTGCAATCCTTATATCTCCAACATTCGCGTGAAAATATATAAGGGTATTCCTTGCAAATTTATTAGATTCAAATCCATGCTTCACAATTTTCCCATGAACGGTAAGGCCAGAAACAAGCCAAGAAAGCTTGGTACATGCCTTCAGTACAAACGGGAAAGTATAACTATCCGGGCGTATGTAACGTTTTTCCATCTGGGTATAAAGGGAAAGGGCAAGAGAAGGCCTGAGACTCTGAGCTGAGCCTCTAAGCATGGTGTTCCACATGAAGAGCTCTGGTTGAGTAATTTGTGCAAACACTTTGTGGGCATAGTGAATAGAGGCTGAAAAAGTAACGGCAGAAGCGTAAATGAGCTCCCTGAGAGCAAAACGATTGGAGTTGAAACCACTGATGATCATCAAAGCGTGAATTTGCTTCAGGGATTGGAGATCTTTGCATTTGCTCCATAGTGATGATTGCCGGTGAAGATTTGAACTCCTGCTTGTTATTGTCTTTTTGATCATTTACCTCTCATTCTTCTGCTCCGACGGATTTATGAACGAATATTGGGCCTGGCCTCCTGGGCTTGATGTTTACTTTAGGATCCGAGTATTCAGAAGCAGGACCGTTTACTTCCATATTTGTTTTAAGAATTAACCCAAATAGCCGCCCACCCAACCACTTAAATTAAAAATAGCCGATTGAAATATAATATATACATAATTTATGTATTATTTATGTATAATTATATATAATTAATATTTAATCTATATATGGGACTAAAAAATAAATAATAAATATAGCCGGCTATTTAAATAAAGATCCCTAAACAGATAAAATAACAGAATAGCCCTAAATGAATTTCACAAGGCTTCTTCATTTGCACCTGGCCCCCCAATAGCATCACATGCTGATTAAGCGGTCCGGTTTAAGTGAAGTAGACAAATAGCTCTCAAAGTGGATGTTCTTAAGTTTTTGTCCCTATTTATCCCACGGACAAAATTTCAAGGTTAAGAATATCCTCGCTCGACTATAAGCAATATTTTTAACTTTTAACTCTGAAGTTCTACCCACAGGGTAATCGGGAGTCAAAAATTAAAAATTACCCCAAAAAATATCATATTTAGGTAATTTTTTTGTTCAGTTTATATAAATAGTGTCCACGACATTCTAAATACACTTGTTATTAGTCGGCCAAATATATTATTTACTTTTGATGGCCGATATATATAGATTATATATGGTTATACATATATTTTATATAAATTGTAAGATTCGATAATCGAATACTTAGGTTATTTCTTCTTTGTTTTTTGTTATGGAATCTGCTAGTACAGAATTTTACTCACCCACAAATAATTTCGGCAAAACTAAGAATTCACAAATAATTATAGCATGGAAGTCCTATAAAAATCTAATATGATTTATTATTTTCCTAGAAAAATAGCTTACAAATGTTTCAACTTTTTAGACTTTATGCATTGGGAGATTTGCACAAATAGGATTATTTAGTGCCACCATTTTTCATTTTAATCCCGTTAATGAAATTGTTGAAAAAATAGCTCCATTGTCAGAACTTTAAAGTACGCTGCTAGTATTTTAATGTATTGCAGTATGCTGCTACAATTTTAAAGCATACTGCTTGAACTTTGAAGAATGCTATCAGAATTTGAACTATGCTATCAGATTTTTGAAGTATACTGTCAAAATTTTAAATTAAAACATGCCACCAGAACTAAAAATATCAATGTGCTTTAAAATTTTAGCGCGAGGCTATTTTACCAAAAAGAAATTAATACGGTGATTCTAAAAAGATCTATGAGGCGTAATTTCTTGTTATACATTTGGAAATAAAAGACCTCTTGCAGAATTAGTGCATAGTAAAACGAAAATTTATCCGTTTAAATTCTAGCACTGCATCAGTATCACAGCAAGAATTTTCTAAAGTGCGACGGTTTTTTAGGTGTTCCTCAAACTGAAGTAGGAAAATAAAGGCCAGAAACACGAATGTAATTAGTTTTAAAGTTTAGTCTAATTGATCCTCGATAAACAAAATATATCGTTTAAATTAAAACTGAATGAGTATCTAGAACTCCAACGGAGGATATAGGACAGGAGGATCAGAAATACAACTTTTTAATTAACAATCTCAACAATATTGTACTACAACTCAAGCGGATCTTTTCGCTACTAAGTAATAAGTTCATGGATTTTCACAAAATAAAATTAATTCGGTAAAGTAAAAACTCTATAATTCATGGAACTTTACAAAATTGAGTTTCATTGTGGAAAATGTTTGGAACACATAACAAGCTCTTTGTCACACATTCTTTTTCCCGAAGGATAGGGGATATGAGAGTTTTTTCAATTAAAGCGATATTATTCGAAATAAGATTATTTAATTAATTTAGAGTCGTCATTCGGGATTAATTATTATGGTGTCCCAAGTCACCAGTTTAGTTTAAAATCCCAAATCGAGGAAATTGACTCTATTTATGGTATTGTGAACACAAAAGACCGGGTAAGGAATTCTATTAACCCGTGAGAAGGTGTGAGGCACTCCCAAATTCTGTGGTTTTAGCACGATCGCTCAACTATTAATAATTGGCCTAATTATCTTATTTATTCCATGTTTAAAACCTATTGTGCTTTTTTACTTTCTAATTGCTTTTAATAGAATTTTAATTGCCTTTTCGGATTTATGAAATTTATTTAAATAAGTCGCGATGTCGCGCACTTATTGTTTTTGTACACATTGCGAACCGCATCATGTGAAACACACCCACGATTTACAACATGTTTATTACTATTATTATTATTTGAAGTTGTGGCCAAGTCGCGTGAACGCGCATTTAAATTGGAGTTTATGTATCATGACTATGCCACGGGAACCGTACCCATAGTCACGATGATTTATTAATCGCGCCTAAAGCAAGCTACGAATATTTTTAAGTTGCTAAATTTGTTAAAAAAGTTTTGACACTGCCATAACAGGATGCACAATGTCCTTTCTAAGACTTTGAGATTTTGTGTGAAGGTCGGCATTATGAAAAAATAGGATAAACTTAAAGAAAGACTAGTTGTTCTCAATTCAGAGACACTTTAGATGATACGTAATTGTTAGCTCATGTTGAAATCTATGGACTTTGATTGATTGAGAAAAAAATTAAGCTTCTGCTCACAGCAAACTCATTTGGGTCAAGTTAACATAATCACACTCCTTAAGCTAGCTTTTAAAAGCTTATGGGCATCTAAAGTGCGCCAAAATGTATCGAGCCAGCCCACAACTTATGTTGGGTCCATGTCAACTCTTCTGTCATTCATAATTTTAACTAACTTGTTACTAGACTTAATATTCTGAATACAGCGGTCCACCAGCCCATAATCATACATGATTATACGAATCTACAGATAATCAATGAGTTAAAAGACAATCTAACAATGATAGCAACATTACAATTCAACCGTCCAATTTCATATATCCCAAAAGATCGATAAATCTATGAGTATTGCTGCCCTCAATATCGAACACGTAATAGATGGGTACATCGTAAATTAGAACGCAACATGGAATACTGTTTTAACAAGTACTACTATGGATCCTTAGCAGATCTCTTAGAACCAAATGTATATCAGACCTTTCTTTCTAAAACATCTTCGTCTATCAAATGGATTCTGAATTGTTTAGGTTAACCTGGGGATCTCTAACTAATGTATTTGACCAACTGGTGGTCAAATTTATGAGCTAGTTGAACCTGCAACACAAATCCAAACATACAATGAAGCATTTAATTTCTAGTTCAAGTATTAAACAAACTCATGTTTTAATTTGACACTTTGATACTACTAATCTCTATTAACACACAAAAGATTAAAAAGTAACAAATCATCACATGGAACTCTATATTTACTGCTAATCGAGTACACACAAGGCTTTAGGTGAGATTTGCAGTAATTCAATATTAAAAGTCTCATAATTGGTATGCAAGAATATGTGATAAAATTTGAACAGATAGAGGTTCAAACAAGCTGAATCCAAAAGATTAAATTTAACACTTGACATGAACCATATAATCGTCATTCATGAACTCAAAATGGAAGAAAACTAGTAGGTGTTTACATACTTAATTGTAGAAAAATTCAAACAGATGCCCAAATAGAGATCTAAAGATGAAGATGAAAGTTTAAAATGCTAAACAGGAGGCTCAACAGCACGAAAACAACACCAAACTTCAAGTTCGAATCCAAATATCAAACTGAAAATCCAGCAGTTAAGAAATGACCCAGCATAATCAGAATTTTAGTTTTTTTTTTTGGAGCTTTTCTAAAATTTGAATTCAAATTTCAAAATGTCTTTTCTATTCTAGGCGTGTGAGCGTATGAGGGAAGAATGAGAAATGAATTCTCTGAAAATGCAGATTTTTTTTTTTCAAAATGAGAGTGTCAGCCCCCAGGTAATGCAAAAAATGGGTATCTATATGCAAAAAAAATGAGAGAATAATCTGCAAAAGGTGCCAGTTGAAAAATAGGGAAGAGGCATTTTTTAACAGAAAATGGACAACTATCCTATTCAGATGACTTTTCTTATTTCTCTACCCCGTTTTACTTCTGAATTTACCCTTTTTACCCAGATTTGACCTAAGTTCTTTGGTTTTATTGAAATTTGACCCTTTCCATAAGCTTACCACATAACCAACTCAGATTCCCTAATTTTGGTGTACCCTTTAGTTCCCTCAAACTTCTGAAATTAACTTCTTTTGATCCCTGATTTACTGCATTCTAATCCTATCCAAACTCTTCTAGAACTTTCCATAAGCTAGAAGTAAAACTCCCTAAAAAATTCATACAGAATAAAGAAAGGAAAAGAAAGGAAAAGTAGTACGGAACTGAAATATTCAACTACAATCCACTTAATTCGAAATTGATTAACGGACTCAAACTTATGCAATCAGACTCAGTTATTGCGTAACCAAAATACTAATCATGCAATTAGCTGATTAAACTAGACATGCAGACACACAGAAAAATATACTAACAGTCAATTATAGATGCGACATTAAACAAACCATTATCAATTTAAACGACGATTTAAAAGATCCAATTAGGTATAACAAAGTTAACTAAAACATGCTCTTAATTAACCTAGGATTAATCTATAATATTAATGCAATCAAACGACCACAAGTAAATGATTTGGCTAGGTGAATCTGAGCACAAGGAAGAAAGAAGAAGAAAAGAGAAGAAAGAAGAAGAAAAGAGAAGAAATAAAGTAAGAAAAAAAAACGAAGAAGTATACCTATCGAGCACACAAGGTAGGTAAAATGGCGGACCGATGAGATTTGAACGACTGAAACTAGTGTTAATTGAGTGCTCTCGTTGAGAATAAATGATCAACACGAGTTTTCAGGTTAAATCAATTCCGAAATCAACTTGAAAGAACATTAAAGGCGGACTGGGTTTTTTTTATATTATTATTATTATTATTATTATTATTATTATTATTATTTACGTTTTTAGATCTACTGTAACGGTAGTTTTTTAGGGATTTGATGAATAATGGTAAAGGTTTTAGAGAGAGGAGAAGCTGAGAATTATGGCGTGAAAGTTTGGGGCCGTTTGAAGACTGTCTGCCACGGTAGGGCGATTTCCGGTGGCGGAGATGGTGAATGGTGAGAGAGAGGTGAGAGAGACGACTCTGTGGGGGTTTTGGGGGGGTTAGGGGGGGTGTCTTTGGACATTTTTAAGGGGGTAAGGTTGATAGTTCTGGTCCGTTAGATCTAAGATGATCAATGGTTAGGATTGATTTGGGAAAAACGACGTCGTTTCGGGTGTTTGAAGGTTGGACTGGGTTTGAGACTAAGCTGGGATGATTTTATGTGGTAATTGGGCTGTCTAAGCTCATTTGGCCCAATTCTGCAAACGCCCTTTTTTGTTTTGATTTCAACATTAGTCACTTAATCTACAAATCTCAATTTAAAACTAATTTGCAAAATTAACCTCTACAAGAATTATCTTATTAAACTAGATAATTTGGATCACCAACTTCACTAATTAGATGAACCTAAGAAGTAAAAGCAAAATAAGAAAGATTACATGTATTTTTATGATTTTTATATTTTAGAAATACAACTAAATCATGCAACTGAATGTAATTAAGATCTAAAATGTGATAACATGAAAACATAGCATATTTTGATATTTTGTGATTTAAGTAACTTCTAAATATGCGAAAAAGGTAAAAATAAAAATGCAAACCAAATAACTAAAATATGGAAAAATTCCTAAAATTCTATCAAAATAATTAAGAGCTATTTGGAATTTTTTTTAGGAGCAATTTATATCGGGCAAAAATTACATGCTCACAGCAGCCCCTCTTTCCTCGAGAACATGAAGAGCTTTCGGGCAAAGATAAGGTGATCAATAAGAGCAATTTTTTGCCCATTTGAATACTCCATGAGAAGCGTTCTTGAAAGAATTTGACTGAACCTTGCTTCTGAGGTTGCCTACATATCCTCGTCTATAAAAGAATCAGGTCGGAGTAGTTCTGAAAGTTTTGGTAGCTGTGACTACCGAAAAGCTGTGATTTCACTGTTGTTTGCTGCTGTTATTGATTGATGAACTCCTTATTATACCAAAATTAACATGAAAAGAAACTAAACAAGTCTATCAGCTATGAGTTACAAGATTCCTATCTATAAGTCTTCTGAAACTTGATCTTGAGTCTTGGATGGTTCTTTATGCAGACTTTGATCTGAACCTTGATGTTCGATAGCTGCAGGTGCTAGTTCATTATTCTACGGCTTTTCTGATCGAAACGGAAAATGCAACGCTCGTGACCTCAATCATGTATTGAGCGGTCCACGTCTCTTCATCCGCTTCAACGTTTTAGATTCACTTCTTTTCTTGTTCTCTTCTTATTTTGGATTGAGACTTCTTCTTCCGGTCATCTCGAACCCTGCGCCTTGAGATAAAAAAACCTGCTTAGACATCAAAACACACGAATGAACGAAATTTTCCTGCTCCATTTTTCACTAGGAAAATTTTGTGAGCTATTTGCAACATCACTCTATACTACTCCATTACTGAAAGCGATAAAAGGGCCAGGAATAGTGTACCCGGAGAAAGCATGATTCTTTGCGAATGGTGTACCCTGACTGTTAAAATGGTGCCTTAACTAGGGAGTGAAAACCCTATGTTATAAAACGGGACTAGGGGGTGGAGACCCTATGTCTAAGATATCATCAACTAGGGAGTGAAGACTCTATGTTGAAAAAGAGACTAGGGAGTGATCCTAAAAATTAAAATCAACTAGGGAGTGGAGACCCTATGTTGGAAGATCGACTAGGGAGTGGAGACCCTATGTTGGAAAAGCGACTAGGGAATGAGACCCTATGTCTAGAATATCATCAAATAGGGAGTGGAGATCCTATATTGAAAAAGAGACTAAGGAGTGGAGACCCTATGTCTAAGATATCATCAACTAGGGAGTGGAGACCCTATGTTGGAAAAGAGACTTGAGAGTGGAGACCCTATGTCTAAACTAAAATCAACTAGGGAGTGGAGACCCTATGTTGGAAAAGCGACTAGGGAGTGGAGATCCTATGTCTAAGATATCATCAACTAGGGAGTGAAGACCCTGTGTTGGAAAGGAGACTAGGGAGTGGAGACCTTATGTCTAAATTAAAATCAACTAGGGAGTGAAGACCCTATGTTGGAAGACCGACTAGGGAGTGGAGACCTTATGTTTAAAAATAAAATCCACTAGAGAGTGGAGACCCTATGTTGGAAAAAAAGACTAGGGAGTAGAGACCCTATGTCTAAGGTATCATCAACTAGGGAATGGAGACCCTATGTTGGAAAAGAGACTAGGGAGTGAAGAACCTATGTCTAAACTAAAATCAACTAGGGAGTGGAGATCCAATGTCTAAAAATAAAATCCACTAGAGAGTGGAGACCTTTTGTTGAAAAAGAGACTAGGGTGTAGAGAGACCCTATGTCTAAGATATCATCAACTAGGGAGTGGAGACGTTATGTTGAAAAAGAAACTAGGGAGTGGAGACCCTATGTCTAAAATAAAAATAAAATCAACTATGGAATGGAGACCATATGTTGGAAAACGCAGCTAAGGGATTGGAGACCCTATACTACCATGATTTGGAACTTTCTTTCTTTTCTTTTTTCTTTTATTAAGAGAAGGAGTAAAATGAGGGAAAGAATTCGGAGAAAACTTCCCTTTTTTGGGGTTGCTGCTGCTGCAGAGCTATTTTAGTCTCCTCCCAGTTTCCTTTTGGTTATACCTGCTTCTTGCAAGGTTGCTTTTGTATTGCATCTGTTTCCTATTTTTTTTTTCCAAACAAAGAACAATTTGTCAGTTTGGAACAATGGTTGGTTTTGTGGCCTTAAGTGTTTCAATTACTTGATATTGGCCGGATCGTTGATGCTGATTTCAAACTGCAACTAGTTATTTCCTGGATACCAATTGCATTTCTGCCCC